>ANCB02000246.1:0-93625 GCA_000331835.2 Trichoderma hamatum GD12
CCCCCCCTTTTTTTTTTCTCTTTTCTTGTAAAATGGTTTATTTGCTGGCTTTGACGTTTCAATAATGGCTTTCTCTCTTATCCTTTTTTTTCCTTTTCAGTGTTTCACATACCATATAAGCCACAGTTGTAAAAGATCAGATTAATGTTACTATGTGTATTGTTGATATATAACACCCTTGAAGTGAAACCATGTGGTGTCAAGTTGCTACGTAGCTTTGGACGTTGACGTACAAAGTACTATCCTGAGGTACGAGCATGATGCTACTCACTTGTAAACATACAGAGGGACGTGTCGTACGGCAGCATCCATCACCAATCAATATATGCACGTGGGTAAGTCTTCTAACAGCCCTGCCCACACACGATAATTTCCTCACGCCTACTGCAGATTGTACAACAAATTGACGTCTTGAGTCATAACGGTCGTGGGTATAAGTTTCTAGTAGTATATGTACAGTGAATAAAATCGGTAAACCCTTCCTTTGTGTAGAAGGGAAAGACATTTCGTCATAATATAATTGCCATCGCCAAAAAAACGCCATCTACCATCTTTTTTTTTCCCTCTCTCTCTTTTTCTCTCTTTTATCTCTATCCAGATTTTAACCATTCCGTCCTATATACCAGGTATTTTTGAACGCCATTGCTCTAGGCCGTCGCATAGACAGCAACGTACTGGACTTCAAACATGTTGCCCCAGCCGGGCAGAGTAGCTTCGTTAGGGTCACCCTATCAATGACAAGTTAGCTTCACGCTGTCAGAAGAGAGAAGCAGAGAAGAGATACTTACGGGCCATGTTCCTCCAACAGCCAAGTTGAGGATAACATACATGGGAGAGTGTGCCAGAGTAGCCCAGGTACCCTCGTCGCCCATCTGAGCTCCTGTAAGAGTGTGGAAGAGTTTGCCATCCATGAACCACTGGATTGTCTCCGTCTGCCAGTTGTTGGAAGTACGGTCGATCTTGAGAGACCAAGTGTGGAATTCATCGTCTTGTGGGATGGCAATACTCTCTCCCAGGCCGGAGGGCTCGTTGCAAGCACCGCCACCAACATGGTCGCAGTGGGCAGTGCCGTAGCCCGTCAGCTGGCCATTGATCTGCTCGAAGATGTCGAGCTCTCCGCAGAGCGGCCAGGGAGTGCCAGTGCGCATGGACTCGCCGAGCATCCAGAAAGCAGGCCACATGCCCTGCTTCTGTTCAAGAGCGCTGTTGCCACCGCGGAGAGCAGCCTGGACTTGCATGACTTTTCCAGGGACCGGTGCCCAGGATTGGATAGACTCAATACGAGAAGAGGTCCACTCTCCAGTGGGGGACTGCTGAGGGACGAGCTGGAGGGTTTGGCCACCAGAGAGCTGCATGTTGGAGCCAGACTGGGTGTAAGTTTCGAGCTCCTGGTTGTTGTGAATGTCGGTGATGATGTTCCATTGGGCCAAGTCGACCATGGCGCCCTGGTCACCGATGAAGGTCTCTGACCAGACCATGTTCATGCCGGGAACATTGGGGGCAAGAGTGGCTCTGGCAGAGAAGGCCAGAGAGAAAAGGGCGAGAGATTGAAAGAGCATCATGTTGGAGGGATGTATAAGGATAAGGATTGTGTATTTTTTTTCGGTTGCACAGCAAAAACGTGAAAGACTGCCTGTTCTCGGTTGAAAGGGATTGAAAGGATTTCAGATGAAATCTTGATGACTCGCTGATGGCTCTTTGAGCTGAATTGAACGGAAGTGAACTGAACTGAGGGAGTGAGTCGCAAACTAGTTGGACAAAGGATTGTTGTTTTGTCTGCTAGACAGCAAGAACGAAGTGAAATCAAGGAGTGCGCAGAAAATCGACCAGCGAAAGGAAGGGAATCGGCCACAGGCCTGTTGAGAAGGAAAGTTGAGGTTGGAGAAGGGAAAAGAAGAAGAAGAAAGGGTATCAAAAGCGACCGAAGAACGAGGTGCGTGGCGGAAAGAAAAGGGAAGGAAAGGGGGTTGAGGAGAGAGTGGCAAACGAGGAGCCTTATGTACACATGCTCGTACAACAAAGTCACATCGCCAGCTACGAGGCTGCCACGGAACTACACGCTACAAACTGCTGTTACTGCTGGAACCATGCTCGATTCCATGACTACAATAGGCTCAGATGCGCGGCATTCATGCAAAGCGCAGGGCCTGCATGACAATAACCAATGCGTTGCCGTGTATATGCAGCCAATAACGCAGAAAAAGGTACCAGACGGCTGCGGTAGACGCTGCATGTGCTAAGGCACAACTCCACCAGAACACGGCTCAGGCGCTATCGCATGTGACCAGCACTGTAACGCCGTCAGCGTAGAGGAGCACAGAATCGAACGTTGGCTCACCCACGCCGAGCCTGAGCTGCTGCAGTGGAGTGATGGGGGGGGAAACTGCGCTGTTAGGCTCTGGACCCCTGTCCCCTTAAGCGCGGCAGGTTCAGGGCCAGGCACCATGCAGTGCCAGACGAGCCGTGCGCGCGCCTCTACGGCACAGAGGAGGGTGGGCAAGGTGGGATTTCGGGGGGGGGGGCAGGCACCGCAAAGTTTTGAAACATGACGCTGACCGGGATCTTGGCGAGGGCGAGCGAGCGAGTGGTGGGTGAGACAGTGGGGGGTGAAACATTTCTCGACGGTGCCGGTAGGTGCATGTATTAATAGAGCAGCGTGTTGCTACTATTCGTCGTCAAAAACTTGTTGTTCATGCGATGAGGCGTGGATTGGCTGCGGATGTCGTGACGGTGAGGCATCGTGGTGGTGATGGTAATGCCTAGCGAGGAGGACTACCGAGAGTTAAAACCGAGCCTGATGCTGGGGCGGGCGGGCGTTTACAAACTATGCCTGGCTGTAGATAAACGCAGAACAGAGGTCGAAGGACAAAACAAAAGGCCGCATCGTGAAGTTATGGAGCAGCACGTTCCATCCATATGCGGAGTAGTTGGTCCATGGGCGATCGGCGGCTTCTTCCTCGCAATCCAGAAGCGATCTGCCAATATATCACAGACAACGGCCCCCGTCCTCATCTCATCCCGCCTTCTATTCTCCCCATCTCGGGAGCAGATCGTTGCAACTAGTAGCAGCAAAATAGCAAAAAGACCCTGCTGCTGTGCTGCTAGCATCACTGAAATCCCCGTACTGGAGCATATCCATATCCTTCTCACTCTCACTCTCAATCTCATGCAAAATGGAAAGCACATGCAAATTACTAGTTACTCGGCCTGATACTACCAATCTAGGTAAGTATTAGTTGTAAACACATGCATGTGAACCACTTATATCTATACCCAACTACGAGTCTAACAAATGCCCTCATCGCCAAAGCCCCCAATCGGATCTCTTTCCAACCGAAAGATAAGACAGTATAGAACCAAAAAGAAGAAACCACAATGAGAGAAATAAAAACTCCATCAACACCCCTTGCATGCCCGCCAACCTGCAGGAGACTAGCAGATGCAAAGGGGACACGCCGTCGTTACGGGTTTGGCTCACCCGCAGCGCGAACCCAGCCAATCACCAGTCCAATGTGCCTGGTTGACTCGCGCGTTCAGGAGGCGGTGGCCATTTTTACGGTGGCTCTGCTTTTATGGCTTGTGCTTTCTTTGCCCGATACTGCTCTGAGAGAGTCAGGACAATAAGGGACTATTGATATTATTTTACTTTTTAATATTTTATAATTTTAATGGCCGTAACTACAGTATGCACACTTTTGTTTCATTTTACTTTTTATTGGATTTTACATGTTAGTTTGGGATCTAGCACCGGTTTTCGGATGAAAGATGGTGTCTTATATCCAGCCAAGCAGGGGCAGAATGTTTGTTTGATGCAGCAAACAAAACTCTAATAAAATGCCCGATAACCCTACCCATCATGTTTCTCACCATGCATTCCTATCATTCCTATCACTCTCACATGTCGCAAATCGTAAACTCTCTTCCCTCCAGCTGACCTGCTGCATAATCTAAACATTCACGGATTTGTCATGATAGCATCGCTTTCGCCGACGCCAATGCCGCTCCCCAGAGAGTCTCCCAGTCTCCTCCCCAGCTGCACAATCGTCTTCTCGTAGATCCGCGCAGCGTCCAAGTGCATCTCGTCCTCGTCTATATCCCACGCAGAGCCACCGCCGGCATCGTAGCTTTCTCCCCCTTCCGTCTCGTGGCCATCATCTCCATCAGTCTCATCATCATCCTCTTCCTCCTCCTCCTCTTCTTCCTGTTCGCCACTGCTCATGACTTCAACCATCAACACCCTCGTCTGTTCAACAAGACTCCGACATCGCACCATGTCAGTAGTTGTCATGCCCGCCCGCAGACCATTTTCAAATCCCGGAAGCGTCTCATTGGTTTCAATGTCCTGACCAGAGAGCAAGCTAGCAAAGCAGTGATCAAGCTTGTGCAGTAGATCAAATGACGCCTTGGACGATGGCGGAAACGACCTGACATATTGCGTAAAGTCGCTGGCCATCTTGAGCAGAAACGGTATTTGCAAACTCGCTACGGTATGCATCATATTAGCGTTTATGTGATATTCTTGTTCAAGTAGTAGAACTTTGATGCTGGTTGTAAGATAAACTCACGTGTGCCTGATTTCCACAACACATTTACAATCCCATCGAGTTCTTTGCAAACTTCACTAAAGCTCTTGAATCCGACTACCGTATCTCCAGGATCCGGATTCCCAAACTTCTTTACATAGCGGCGGGAAATGTAGAGCAATCTGTCCTCTACATATCTCCTGACCATGTCCTCCTTGTTGGATCCAGGCTGTAGCGCATTGTTCCTTGGGTGTGGCAGATTAGACGCAGCGCGTGAAGACGCTGATGATGGCGCTGGCGAAGGAAGTCCACCCTGAGGGCGGATGAAGCCGCCGGGCAGCCGGGGAGACTCTGCCATGGGCGCTAAAGAGATGAGGTAACCAAGATTTCAAGAGGACCAGGTGGTAAAGCCCTTTGCAGCGATGCGAATTTGTGTCTTCCAGATATTCACAATGACGATATGGCAGCCGACTCAGATAAGCGGGGGCGGGGTGCTTGTTATTGTTCTTCAATGTAAGATACCCTGTAGAGAAGTCAAGGAATTCCGAGGCAAGTCAGAGTCGCTATCATGGAATGAACCCAGCAGTCTAGGGGTTTATGAGAAGAAATTTATCCGATTTGTTTGTTTATTTAATGCTGGAGGTGAACTTATGTCATGAAACGTTATAGTATGCGCCACCTGCAGCTGGGCGTTCTGAAAGTATAGTGGCACAAACAACCATGAGCTAAATCATATATTGGAGCTGTACAAAATCTTGTCGAGACGCCACAACCTTGAAGATGAATGGAAAAGGGCAAAAAAGAGCCCTCAGGCATTGAAACGCATTACAGATTTTTATGCCTCCGTTTCATCGAGATACAGCCGATTTTTATGATATCTGAAGATTGGTAATCCCTCGGCATTCTGGTAAATGTACGCGAATTTTCTGTTTAACCATTGCTAACTTCTTACCAAAGGATTGATTTCAGCAGACCACTCACCACCTATGCATACATAAATTGAATAAATTAACTAACATGCCTGGAAGTAGATTTATAAGCAAAAACCAAATCTGCATCATAAAGAGTCCGCCAAAAAAAGAAAATAGGGCAGACTCTTTCTCGTCTGTAGAGTTATAGAAGCCATCAGCCATCATTGTAAATAACGGCAAAAAAAGAGTGATTCCGCCCGGGCTCGAACCGGGGACCTTTTCGGTGGTGTCAACTAACTGTTAACGAAATGTCATAACCAACTAGACCACGGAACCGGATGTTTTAGATGTCTTAGTTGTGGGATATTTCAGTATATGATGAAATTGATAACGCCAATCATGTGACTCTCACCGATGGCGGGGCGCTTCTGAATTTTTGACGGCGGCCCCAGTGACGTTCGCATCCCGCAGACTTCGAGTGGAATATCGAGCAGTTCTAACTGTCGCTTTGCTTATTCCTCGCTTCGCTTGATCCGCCTCCGATTCCAGCGACATCTCCAGACAATTCACCATGCCTCCCAAGAGACTATACGGAGAAAAGGGCCGCCGTGCCCCCAAGGGCTTCGTCTCCTCTACCTACGATGCCCTGACTTCTGCTGAGAACGCCGCTTTCGTTCGAAGCATTGCCATCTTCGGAGTGCGTACTCGGAATCTGGATATGGACCAGGCGCAAAATAGCTAACACATTGCAAAAAGGCTGCCGTCACTTTTCTCTCCAGCTCCTGGGGCGAGATCCTCCTCCCTCCGTACGACTCTCCCTCGACGACTCATTAAAGAGAAGCGATTGCTAACAGCTCATGCGATATAGTCAATAAGCGACAGGCACTCGGCCTATACTCCAGCACGACTTAATTTGATCAACAATTCGATATCCCCAAGCAGGAAAGGACATGAGTCGTTGTACATTAGAAGGATTGATTGTATGCTATGATGCGAGATCTGCACGGTTTATGCCACATGCAATATAGACTTTACGAGGCGACTTCGGATGGACGGCGCAGCTTGAAAATGGCTTTGCCGGAAGTTTTTGGCTCGATAATGGAAAAAATGAAAAAAAGAACGGCGCTCTCCATTTTTTGGAACATATGTTGCGACTCTGTATCATGTGCATGTTACGCTGCTTTTGTGACACAGCTTGACGGAACCTTTGTCGCACGTGAAAATACGAGGGCTTTTCGGGAAAGCATTCTTGGAAAGAGCTGATCATATTACCGGTCTTGCTTGCTCCATCTTCTGTCTCTTGCTGGCCAAGTTCTGGCGAGAATAGGAAGCCACAGCTGCTCTCAGCAGCATTGGACTAACAATTGGTAGTTGGACGCAAACTCTCGCTTCAGGCGCGGCCTCATGCTGACAATTGCATTGCCCAGACACCCATAGTGTTTTATCCAGCTTCTCACGACAAAAAAGATTACTCGTTATTGCCTTTCAACAACCACTCACTTTTCTTCTACCTTTATTACAATCCCTCCCCTGGCCCTCGTCTTGTTCTTTCATATAGTCTCCGAAGTGACATTGACCTAACGACTGAGTTGTTTGATATAAACAGAGCCGGCTAACGGAAGGAATGTCTGCTGTAAATCCTCGGCGTGCGCCTCCATCTCAGGGGGGATTAGCACGGCTAGTCTCCAAATTCGAGAACCTGGGAGCTTCTTCAAAGTCCAATCGAAATAATGGAGCGACATACGTGGCCCTGGATTGTGCTTCTGTCGATTCCAAAACATCTCAAGCCCCGTTGATGCATGACGAAGTAAAATACTGCGCTGAAACTTCGAAAGCTGCGACATCGCCGCCTCTAGCTCCCATCAGCGCATCTCCGGCCAAGCATAATGATACAGATCAGTCAGCACCTGCTGTTAAGGATATACGTATTACAAACACCACCACTTCATCGTTCAAGCCGAGAAGACCACTCAGGCGGAGCGGCTCGGTCGTGGCGGAGATGAGGAGATTGTTTGAGCGAGAGACTAATGAGAATACCGCTTCTAGTGAGTAGCCAAATCTGCGATAGCTTTTACAAGTTGGCGCGTATATACATGCATTTTGCATTTCTACCAAGAGCACACAGAATGTGAGCTAATACTTCATTAGACATCACGCCAGCTACCTACGAACCTAAACGCGTTGCTTCACCTACTGCGACTAATGAGTGTACCGACCACAAGACACCTTTTTATACGAATACTGGCACCAAAGGATCGTCCAAAAGAATAACACCAAATAATGCCGGAGATCGAGAGGAAATAGACCAACAAGAAGAAGAAGATGCTGTTCCAGACCTGATACCCTTCCATCATCACGTTGAGCATCCTGAATGTCTGCCACGACCACTTGCCTCTCCCGATCGCTCTTCTCGGCGCTCAGTGGAGAGCAACGCCGGTGTTGAAAGCAAAGCAAATATCTCGCAAAGAGGAACTGAGCCTCGATTCAAATTGCAGGGTGGCGCGTTTCTGCACAAGACCCCATCTCCGCTCAAAAATATGGTTGTTACAGGAATAGGGGCTTGGTATCCAAAGACTTACAGTACATCACCAGAAGAGGCTCTGCACTCTGAAAACAAAATCACAAGAGGACATGAAAAAGATGCAGCGAATTCTTCTCTCTTGCGGAGAGAAGGGGCTGACCACAAGGAACCACATCAAGTCAAGAGTCCATCGTTGAAGGCTTCTAGATCAGTTCCCTTGCATCAGTCGAAAGTTTCTAACCTTCGGAAAAAGTTTGACAGCTCGTTGCAATCATCAGTCTCAATGCCGTCATTTTAGAAGAGGCACCGACGGATAGACGAAACTGACGACCAGCAACTACTTGTGCAAAATGAAATCGCAAAAGTTAACTTGACATCAAGATTCTCCCCTGAGCCACCGTTACGATTGATTCCGTCGCGCCAGGCTCCCGCGCGCCATACTTCGAGGGTGGATGGCTCGCTCCCAACGCATTCCATGGCAGTTTCTGCTAAGCGGGAACTAAAGGAGACTATTGGCCTTTTCGAATCACTGAGTCATCAAACTAATGGAGAAGACAAATTCGATCATATTCCCAAAGCATATTCATATCCGATTTTCTTAGACTCCAATGGCAGGCCATCCAACGAACGACAACATGATAAATTGACGACCAGGGCCTGGGATGTGGTGCCTGCCCCGAGACTGTTATCACCATTAGAGATTGGGCTCCCTCGTTCGTACAGCCAATCTCCAGATATGGATACCCTTAGCAGCCAAGCAAGTGATGTCAAACCTCTGCTCTATGCTAAGCCATCTGTATTGAAGGCGAGTCGTTATAGAAGAGGTTTTGTAAGTGCTGAACGCCCCCTATCTGCTGTTATAATAAACATGCTTTTCATGGACCCCTTATCTAACTTATCAAGGGGTCTATATTTAGATCAGACTGGAGGAGAAAAATGAATCCGAGCTCTGAAGATGCCGGGCCGCATGGCTACCCAAAGCAGCGCCGAGGCTTCAATGTAGATGGTGAGGGAGGATTTGAATTACAGCCACAATATGCGGCGGGCCCTTCTGAAGAGGTGTCAACAAATAGTTGCGAGTCATTTCCTGCCAAGCATCGACTCAGCATCGTTGATCGTCACCCCTCTCTTCGTCTCCTCGGTCGGCGTTTGATCTCTCGTAGCCACGGATTATTCGTTTCGCAAGCCCATTGCACACTCGAGCAACCCCAGCCCGTCCGAGGAGGAGAGATACGGCGTATCACCAGTCTTTGCAAGGACAGAATGGCAGCGTTGAGAGCACGGCCTCAGACGGAATAGGTGATAGATGATAGGTATTATGAGTAAAGATAGGTATACTCGCTTGACTCTAGCAGATAGTCAACTACGACAACACTTACCTGCGCGTACTATTTCTTCCTAATTCATTTGGATGCTGATAGATTAATATACGCTACGAATATTTTTAAGAGCACTGGTTGACCAAGTTCACGTTCAAATTGCCACAAAAGTAAGTGATGAGAAAGGAAATAAATTCACGCAAAATAGCTGTCTGAGATATCAAAGTAACAAGTAGCAAGCAGAGGCGTGAGATGCTCTCGCGCCTCTCTTCTTCTGGATGGGCTATAGAATGGCATATTTAACATATTGGTTTCCCACAACGCTTTTTTTTTTCTTTTTTTCTTTTTTTCACTAATCCTCCATATGCTGCAATAAGTGACTACTATATATAGATATAAATGCTTGGTTCAATCGCACGCTTGCCAATGCAGTACCGCAAATGAGGCAGAAAGCCTGTCAATCAGCACTACTTGTGAGACTGGCTCCCACCCAACTCTACGCTAACGTGCGTCTTCTGTGGCTGCAAATACCCATCAATCTGTCTCAGCTCAAGTTCAATAGGGTCAACGATATCCCTAGCTGGGACCACCGTGGTGTTCTGCGACAGAGATCGGGCTGCAGAAATGCTGTTGTTGGTCGAAGTTGCGAACAGCGAGCCGGATTTGAGAGGCGTTGTAGAACCAGAGCTGCGGTTGTTTTTGTAACCTCCAGCGCCAGATGAAGAAGGGTAGCTGGAGAAGCAAGGAGAGTCGTTTTGGTTTGTTTGGGCCAGACGTTGGGCGACGAGAGAGCCAAGAGGGAGGATGAGGGTGATGGAAGCTGGCGTTAGAGAGCTGGACTCGAAGTTTAAAATGGGACGGAATTCTATGGCGGCGAAGATGACTATAAAGGAAAAGGGGGAAGATTCTGTTAGCTATGAGTGAGGCGAGATGAGATGAGTATGGAGGTGTCTGTGTATTTACCTGGGATAATCATGAGGATTCCATTAGTTGCGATGAGCACTTCCATGGGGCTCATAGCCCGACGAGAAGGAAGAACGCCACGATTGGTGATGAGATGCATGATGAGCTTGGAGTTGAAGAGCGAGCAAAACCATAGAGTCGTGCATATGTTCAAAA
This sequence comes from Trichoderma hamatum GD12, assembly GCA_000331835.2. Taxonomy (NCBI): domain Eukaryota; kingdom Fungi; phylum Ascomycota; class Sordariomycetes; order Hypocreales; family Hypocreaceae; genus Trichoderma; species Trichoderma hamatum. The sequence continues at coordinate 10,394 of ANCB02000246.1, forward strand.
TGACCATTGCGTGCACCAACCAAGCAAAGTCCATGGGCGGAACCAAGTTGTAAATCCCCTCGCATTGAATAACAGTAAAGGCAGTTCTGGCCGCAACCGACAAGAGCGTGATGAGCAGCGATATCAAACAGAGCACATACTTGGTCTTGCTCGGCCAGAGAGACACCATCGCCCAAGCCTGGTGTATAAGCGAGACATCCGAGATGATGACGAGAATCATGGAAAAGACGGTGCCGGTGACGCTCTCACGATAAGTCCAAGCCGGCACCTGGGAGTAGTCGTTGCTCCACACGGGGTAAAAGTGCGAAAAGGGCGAGCTAAAGTACAGGGCCAGCAGGACGGTGCGCACGATGCAGACGAGCAGGCCCAGGACGTGCAGCACGTTGGCGGTGCGGAGGAACTTTGACGGCGGGGTGGTGAAGAGGACGACGAGGAGCATCGTGATGGCGGCGCCGAGCTGGGTGCCGTAGTTGAGGACGATGCTGACGGTTTCGTTGTTGAAGGCGTCGATGGCGGGGATGGGGATGTGGATGGGGATGTTGGGGGCGATGAAGAAGGTGACTTTTTGGTTGTATGGGTCAAAGGCCATTTTTTTTGGTAGCACAGAGGTTGTTGTTGGTTTTGATGTTGGTTGTGACGTTGGTCGTGGTGTGGAAAGGTGGTGATGTTGGGTATCTTGGTGTTGAGGCGCTCCAACTGAAAGCTGGCTGGTTGGATTAGAACAAGAGAATTATACTATAACAGAGAGAAAAATTGCAATCGAAATAATGCGAAAAAGTGATATTCTTGATCAAATTGTATCGTGGATGAAAGCTATTGTTCTTTGCTGGTTTCCCATTCATATCTCATCGACATTCTCTCCGTGCCACATCTCACCTTATAAGAGAATTTAGAAAAAACAATCAAATCATCACTTTATTCCCCATGTATAATTCCCCCCCACACTCCATGATCCAATACGCCCACATCATTTGTGTTCTTGATACCCGTTTTCGAACGAAGCTGCTCCAAAATGCAGCGCACCAGTCAGTCTCGGGCCAGAAGTCGAGCAAAATGGAAAAGAGTGACAGATTGCAGATGCAGGGTGCGGCAGGAGCTTAATATTGTTCTCTTGAAAGTGGCGTCTGGGCTTAGTATTGTTCTTGAGACGGGGCTGCTGCAGGGGAGCTGGAATGGGAAGTGTTTGTGGTACAGGGGAGGGGGGGATCTTGTTTATGCTGTGTCATGAAGGTGCGTGTTCAGCTTCATATCCATGTCACTCTATTAACGTCTTATATGGATGGCTTTTTTTGTTTACTTGTATTTGCATCTCTGCGTTGGTAAATATAGTAGTGACAGTTTGTATGATGCATCTTATTCAGCTAGTGGCAGCCTGATGGACAAGATGTGCAGTTTATAGATGCATCTCGCAGCTGTAATTCCGGCAATCAACACGCTAACAATTAAAATTACAGATAGTATCTGCATCTTGAAGAAAGAACTGCGCGTACATTGGTCAATGTGGCGGCACCAGCCGAAGTGCGTCTCTCCCACCAACAGCGCGCATCAAGTGCCGGCCGATCCAGCTGGCAGTCACACAGCACTATAACGCCAAGTCTCTTATGCACTACTAGTTTAGTACATGAAGCATTTATTGCATTGCTGCCATCATAGTATTACGTTGAACTATTCAGATGGGTCCATCCAAGCATCCGTATATCGTATAATAGATGCCTCGGCTGGCTGTTTGCCACGACTCATGTCACGGCCGACGGCATCTCGGAAGGACGCACTGCCTCATTCAAACATACGAATCGATAGTCTGCAAACAAAGAGTCGTTTATGGGCAGTATAAGCCCCCCTTTCGAAAAATTCAGGAGAGCACACAAGCAAAAAGGATACATGGAGGCTGGAGCGCCATCTGAATTGTTTGCTGCTTTGCGGCTGTGGGTGGGAGACACCCTTGTCTGGGGGGGTAAAGGATTGGCACACTCTGAAGCCGAGGTCACTGAACGGCAACAGTATCATGCATTTTGAGTAGAAGAAAAAGAGTAAAAATTTAGTTGAGTGGTTCTATGACCTGTGACACTATCTGTGCATAATCTAATATCCGAGTATTACGCATCGTCGTAAGCTTCATTCCATCGGTTGTAATCCAACATTTTCTCGCCGTGCGAGCGTGTATAGTACCTCTTTCGCTCTATCAGGTAAATCAATCAAACAGCCGCCCGCCAAAAGAGAGAAGAAAAAAAAAACCAGTTGCTTCCAATCATTGTAGAAAGCGTGTTGAACCGCCTCCAAAGCCATCAACGCAATTCGTCAGTAAAGGCAAATACCGCCAACTTCGTCTTCCATCGTCCATGTGCCAGCAAGACCTTTGACTTCGACATCTTCCGTATCTGGTAGAGTTGCGTCTTCTGTCTTGCCCAAAAAGAAGTCCCCACTGCTAGCCTTCTTCCCCTCTCTGCTCAGGAATCGCTTCGTCCACTCTCCCACAGCCGGCTCGCCCGTCTCATCTCGGGCCTGCTTCAGGAAGGGAATCAGAGCCGTGCCGCCAGTGCCCTTTTGATCCTTTTGATCGGCCTTGCGCGAGGCAATGGCCAGGTTGAGGCCTTTGCGAGCTGCCCTGGGGCTGCGGGACCGGCGAGACGGTGTGATGACATAGCGTGTGACAATGATTATGTGCTTGTCTCTGAATGCGCTCAACATGGCCAAGCAGGCATCGTAGGCGAGGCAAAGCTCAGTATTGTCCGTGTTCTCTTCGACGTATTCGCGGATGTTGGCCACATGATAGACGTCCTCCAAGAATTGAGCATGTGGGCCGGGCATGTACTCTCGCATTTCCTGGATGAAGCCGTGGCTGGGGGCACGGCCACGGCGCTCAGATGGGTCGCCCTTCTTCTCGCCTGTAGGACGGTGCTGAATTCCTAGGGCGATGTCATAAAACTGAAGCAGACTGCTCTGAGCATTGCTTCCTCCAGCAAACTGTCTGTACTTTGCGTTGGGCGTGCCGTCGTCGTAGAAAACGCCCTTTGGTAGTCCGGCGTCTGCCATGTTCTTGCTTCCAGCCAAGAACGGCCTGATGCGGTTAAAGAAAATGTCAGGATCACATCTCTCATTGATTCTCTCCAGGAGGTTGTTCAGATCAGTCAGACGCTCAGCGAAGGCTTGCAAGCACCGGATGACCGTTGCAGAGTCATTTCGTCTTGCGGCTGCAAAAGCCTTGAGCATGAGAGACATGACGGGAGCGCCACGAGCCTCAATGGCGACAGAGATGAGGTAAAACCATGATTCGTCAATTCCTCCGGTAAATGTGGAAAGTGTCGCCAGGTTCTCCATGTTGTCAATGTCCTCATCCATGAACAGCGGCTTGAAGTTCCACAGACAGACGGCCGCATAAGTTGCCACAGGCGGGACCTCTAGGTGCTCTGAGATGGCCAGATAGGGAATTGAGATCTGGGGCGGGAGGGTCTCGGCGGGAATGTCGTCGCTCCAGATGTAGCCGTGAGCCATGAAGCTCAGCAGCGAATAGGCACGACGCCACTCGGCATCGTGCTCCAGGCCCACGGTGGACAGCACCGGCAGGCGGTCGATGACGCCGCGCAACCGGCGAGAGAGAATCAGGGCCGGCAGATTTGCCACGATGGCCTCCCATTTGTTGTAGTAAGGATCTGGGAGGCGGGAAAGGGGGAGAGTGCTGGGGAGAAAGCCATGAGTTGGCGAGATGTCGTAATCAGCGAGGACGGGAATTGGAGGCAACATGTTGGTCGGTCTCTCTAGTCTTGGCTTAGGAAACTCTACAGCAAGCGCTTGAAAAGAAGCTTAGACGGAAGCCAAATAATTAGGCTGGACGGAAGTGAGGGAAATGAGTTGAAAGAGAGCTGCGAGTAGAAGGGGATCGAGACTAAGTTTGAGTTCTGAAACGATCGCTGAGTTGTCAGGTATTTTTTTCGAAGCCTCTAGCGCGGGCGTGGGGGACGCGGCAAGTTCCTATTTTTTACCTCGTCTGCGGGATAAACGCTCAGAATTTCTAAGCCGCCGACAATCGGACGTTGCAGTAAATCAAGTAGAGAGGAGAAAAGAGAACATAAGACCGATGACGAGTCACAAAAAAAGAACGCAATCTATTGCGTGCGAAATCGCGGGGAGGTGCAAAGCAAAGAGAGAAAAAAGTCCCCGGGAGGATCCAGGAATTGGAAATGCGATGAGTAAATAGGGAGAAGAAGGAAAAAGATCAGCCCATGCTTGCAGAAATCCTTCCGTGGCAAAAGCGTTTCAGTAGGCTATTATTAATGTGTTTTGCTTTTAGTCTCTGGTTAGTGCTCGAACTTGAAGGAAAACTATCCCACACAGACTGGGCGCCTCTTTCGAATCCGATGGTCCGGCCGGGAAGCCATCGGGCGCCACCGGATGGAACATCCCGCCCGCTGGAGAAGATTTCACGGGCATGCGGAGAAGATGGACATGGGGAATAATTTTTGTATTAATAGAGTTATCAAGGGATTCTGGGTAGAATGCAGCTCTTTTGAAGACAAGACACTCTTTCGCTTTCTTCTCAATTCGTGTTCCACAGTGTCGCAACACCGTCTCAAGATGGCACGTGACTGCACTCATGGCGCGGTAAATCAATGCATAATTGATCAGATTTTGCATCAGACATTAGCTAAATTTATAAATTATCCTGTCAACTATTTTCAGCTGCTGTGCTCGAGACAACATGTGCTATTTTAGCTGACAGCGGCAAGGTTCCGGCGCAAGTCGACTATGTCTTAAAAACTAACCCCTGCAGTAGTTGCGAGCGTAGGATTCAGTTGTACAGCCAATCAGAGACTACTACAATGGCAGTCCCGCAGTGGCTCAACTAGGCCTATTCTCTATCCGCTGCCGCTACCCTGGAATCTGGGGTTGATATGCGGCTCGCGCATTTAAAAGGCATTTGGTGTATTATTTTTACTGTTTATGGGACTTTGATATCATCGGCTTATCAATTACATCATGTGGTAATCTCTAGTTCGCCCTTTTGAGCTCTACAGCTGACACATCACCAATACTATCACATTGTATATTCGACGCTCAAATATAGGAATAGAGCATGTATAACTTATAATAAATATACACTCAAGGTACACAGACTTTCTGATTGCATTACGCTATTTAATCGAGAATTTACTTCCATCATCTCTAAAACATAAAACATTGCACCACACCGCAAATATCTGCAGCAAGTAAACTTCTATAGGCATCACGTCGAGTCAGACATGAGACTCCATCGCACAGTGCTTCATCTCTTCACTATTATTAGGCTTCTTCTAAATCATTAGACATGATGTCGCAGAAAATTGTATGAGAGTAATAAAATGATGTAAATACAAGGCTGAATTTGTGCACTTATCAGCTACTAACACGCGCAAGCCTAGATTGGCACGTTCTTCTGCAAGTATTGCCATCGCTGAGAGACCGCTGCTGATTCATGCTAGCATTCCCATGTGCATTTATTGCTTACAGTAATCCTTACTAGCTACTGTCCCATGCATATCGCCCGATCTATGTTGCGTCGTCTAAATATATGTAAATCATATTGGCCAAAACCTCCAAGTGGAAACACCACATTTTGTCACTTGATTCCCCGAGCAATTACATATTTCATCATGTCGTCTACATGAGCATCATATCCTCTTATCGATATGTTAGTTAATCACGCAGTGCTGACTATGCAACGCAAGAATGCCAATGACGCCCTTCATCACTTGTACTCACCGAACAAGCCTCCGATCGGATTCGGTGTGTAGTAAAAGGCCCACCTCTCGTCCTTCATACTTTGCCCAAGCGTGGAGCATAGCAATAATGTATCGGTCGTGCATATGCACTCTCTTTTTAAGCTTGTAGATCCTGCAAATCGACCTGCCTGCTGAGAGAGTAGTACTAGCAATGGATCGAGCACGAATTGCGATAGCGCACAAACTCGGCAGCTGCCAAGGATACGCTTTGTGTTCCAATATTAGAATGCACTAGTTTGTATATAGTGATTACCAAGATATTGTATCAATTGGTAGGGTAGTGTTTGGCTACTTTGGCCCACGAACATTTGAAGATATGTGATATCGTGTGTAGGTCCGATCACGTGACGACATGAAGGAGACTCGGTTTCAATCTCATCCAATTGGCATGACAAACAAATATTATTTCGGAAAGAACAAAGCCCTAAACTAACAATATCCGACAATGTCCACCTTCTAATGCTGACACGAAAATGTTTTCACATGTATTGATAATCCGGAATGGGTCTCTTGGGTCCTGCAACTGAAGCTTGAAAAGGCTGTTACAAAATGGTAACAATACCCGATGTTAGGCGAACCATATCGTCTGACAACACGAACCGGCAATCGATGATTAAGACAAAAAAAAAAAAAAAGATTTCTCAAAGTAATAGTGCGTTTGTTAATAAAGTCCGGAACGGACTTCACCCCACAAGGCCCGACACTGAAGCTCCATATCAAAACGGTGGTTGCAGTCCTGGGGAGCGTCCGCGAATATCCACTCTTATCGCCTGCAGCAACGCCTATGTGAACCTCAAGATCGACGATTTACAGCCCTACCATCAGCTTCTTTTGATGTCGTATCGATTGACACCAAACACGCGGAATAGTCTGTGCTTGCATATAAGCTGCATGAGCCGGATGGTGAACCATCACGCTGTTTCTTTGAAAACGAATTAAGCATGTCAATAAAGACGTCCAAGCAACTGGGTCTATTCCCACGTGGATTCGTCTGATTCAAGTTTAGCTCGCGATGACACCATATCCCTTGCTCCTGGCGTCTTTTGCCTTTGCCGACGCTTGTTCTTTAATTCTCCTTGAAATTTTCCCCGAGCCAAGTTTTCCGCTTCCAACGCCGCAGTCACCGCATTTGCTGAGGTACAGGGTCCCATCAAGTTAGCTTCGAATGTGTAACAGCATGCAAAAGATCCTCTTTTGCCCTGGCGCATTTTTCATATGCATGGCGTTTCTGTGCCCAGCCGGCAGTACAGAGCCGAAGGCTTTTAGAGCCTTGATTTTAAGATGTGGCACTCTCGATGGCAATTCCGCTTTTAGACCGAGCCACCAGTTCAGATGACCCACCGTCACTTACACAAAAAGCCCTAGTTCTGATCAATTTGGCTGGTGCTCTTCCTCCGGGTAATGCTACTTTTTAGCAATAATATGCGAAGCTGGCTTACACGAAATACGAAGGATGGATCGTCGAGGGGCCTTTGTAAGTGCTGGCCTCCAAATCCTCTCCAATCAAGCATACCGTCATGTAGTCCATCGTAAAGATCCCTTGCTATGGCGTGCTGCCCCGGCCATCCACTCTCCGGATATCTTGTGCCGTAAAGTTGCCCGTATCTGGCCACTGTCATCCTGCCAGTTATCGGTGATGGTGTTGGTGTTGGTGTTGGTGTTGCATTGGACTCACCAAAGGAACTGAGAGCCCCGCGCGGGCCATGGATGGAGAATAAATTTCTTTTACGTAGCACCGATCCATCGTTACATTGCTCTGATAAATATCCCCATGTCGCCCTCATTTATTAGCATGTTCATTCCATCAAGCGGTGCTTTTTCTTCTTCAACCTACATTCCGTAGAACCTTTTGTAGGAGCGCCAGGCTGCTTATTCTGGGCACAGGTCCATCAGCTTCCACAATGGCGTCCGCTCAACTGGAGAAGCCAGGCGAGGTGGTCTCTGCCGGTCCTATCCTCACCGAAGAGAACCTGAGCCGAAAAGAGCAGTCCGAAATCCTGGGCATTGACGAAAAGGCCGGCGCCAATCTGGACGTCGAGTCCAAGGAAGACCTCACCAAAACCCAGTACACCATAACCAACGAGAACGGTGAGGAAGAGGTTGTCGATGAGGATGATCCTAGAATCAAAGACATCCCGCAATATGTGAGGCGCATTGTCAGCTTCACTGACGATCCCACTGAGCCGACCTTGACATTTCGATACTTCCTCCTCACCATCCTTTTCGTCGCCCCCGGAGCCTTCCTGTCACAGATGGCTCACTTCCGAACAACCTATGCTCCTTATTCCGTCTTCTTCGTCCAGATTGCCTCCAACTACGTCGGTGTGTGGCTCGCCAAGGTCCTCCCGGCTTGGTGGATTGGAATCCCCGGATCCAAATGGGGTTTCAGCCTTAACCCAGGTCCTTTCAGCACCAAAGAACATGTCTTGGTTACCATTTCTGCAGCATCTGGTGCCACTTACAACCTGGGCTACACCCCCATTGCCATGTCTGAGCTATACTTTGGCCAGCCTGTTAACGGTGCTGTGGCCGTCTTCTTCATGCTGGGTATTACCTGGACAGGCTACTCATATGCCGCCTTGGCACGCCAGTTCCTGATTTATGACCCACAGTATCCCTGGTTCCAGTCCATCTGCCAGGCTGCCCTATTCGAGACCCAGAAGAAGCAGCGCGAGAACCCAAACCGTGCTTCTCGCAAGCAGATGGTGGTCTTCTTCTCCGTCATGGGAGGCATTATCCTGTGGCAGTTCCTGCCCGAATACGTATTCCCATTCCTCGGCTCTCTGGCTTTCCTCTGCTGGGTTGCGCCGCATAATAAGACGGCCAACTTTATCGGTTCCGGATTCGGTGGCATGGGATTCTTGAACTTGTCTCTTGACTGGTCCAGTATTTCCAACGGCGGTAGTCTATTCCTGACCCCCTGGTGGACGCAGGTCATTCTCTTTGCTGCATTTGTGTTCAACTGCTGGGTTTTGATTCCTGCTTCCAAGTATGGTAACCTGGGAGAGTGGCGTCACAACCTGATGTCAAATCGCGTCTTTCTGAGTATGTATTTACCTAGAATTCTTGGAATTGTCATTCGAAAAAAACACAGCTAACATGTGCGTCTTTAGAAAACGGAACTGCCTACCCTTTGACCGAGCTCCTAACTGCCGACTCTAAGCTCAACACCACCGCATACGAACAGTACGGAGAGCTATACGTCGGAACCCAGCAGTTGTGGAGTAACTTCTTCGATATCGCCTCATATTCTTCTGCCCTTGTTTGGATGCTCCTCTTTGGTTGGCCTCAGATCAAAGAGAGCTTCAAGAAGCTCAGAGAGCGCACGGCAGCCAAGGGCTCTGGCAAGATTACCGAGCAGTACAAGGATCAACTCAACGTCTTGCAGCGACCTTACGATGAGATCCCCTGGTGGTGGTTTGGTGCCTTGTTCTTGGTCTCGTTTGTTATGCTCATCGCCATCGTCGGCAAGAACTTGATGTTCATTCCCGTGTGGACCTATTTCGTAGCCATTATCACGGGAGCTCTCGTTGTCGTGCCGCTGGGCTGGCTGTATGCTCTGTCCAACTACCAACTGGTAAGAAATTTCCGTCAACATTGAATGATGTATCTATTTTGCTTACACTCGCTTCTAGCCTATCGGAACAACCAACGAGCTCTTGTACGGTGCCATGGTAAACGGCATATCCGGATTCAAGAACCCCTGTGGTGCTTCGACTTACGGAGCCATCGCAGGAGATGCCTGGTATCGTGCGCAGCTCAACCTTCAAGACATGAAGATCGGCCACTACATGCATATACCACCCAAGGCCGTTTTCTTCTCGCAAGTTTTCGGCTCGGCCATTGGTATCCCCATTGACTATGCAGTCATCCGATGGGTCCTCGATACCAAGAGCGAATATCTCTCTGGCGCCCAGGAAGATCCCACTCACCAGTGGACTGGTCAGTCACTCGCGTCATCTTTGACATCGGGCGTCCAGTATGTGCTTGTCGGCCCCAGCCGACTATTCAAGCAGGATATTTACAAGCCTGTTCCCTATGGCTATCTCGTCGGCGCTGTGTGCCCCATCATCATCTTCGGGCTACACAAGCTGTTCCCTCGGGCCAAGTTCCAGCTTTGGAACACCACCATCTTCTTCTCCGCCATGTCCATCTTCTATGGCAACCTCAGCACGGGCTACACCTCGAGCTTCATTGGAGGTTTCGTGGTCATGTTCCTGGCGTTCCGATACCGCTACGACCTGTGGGCGCGGTGGAACTACATTCTGGCCGCGGCATTTGATGCTGGCTTCAACTTCAACATGCTGCTCATCTTCCTGTGCTTTGGCGCGGGCAAGATCATTACGATGCCCAACTGGTGGGGAAATAACGCGGACAGCAGCGAGCGTTGCTTTGCCCTGAGCGATGATTGATTGATGTATTGATGCCTAGATATGATACCTTTTGTTAAATTTTTGTTGTAGAACCGTTGAATTCATTTTCAAGGTTGATAATCCAATGACATACCTAATTATAAAATTGAAAGAGACTTGCTGTTGTATATAGTGATTGGAGTTGCAGTGCGTATGAAGCATGATTTTTAAGTTTATAATCAAGCGGTTGCTTTGAGCGCTACGAGAAAGAGCAATTCAGTTTCTAGCCCTCAAGCCCCTAGCTGAAGTTCTTAGGTACTTATTGAGATGACAGATGTATCAGGATTTATTACAGCTAGCATCCCAAGACTGCTACCAACTGTTTGGAGATACTCTAACGATTAAAAAAATGAAAATTGCAAGTATTTTGTGATATAGGAAAGCAAATGAAGTTGCATAAATACAATGAATAGGTACGAACTATGGCTCCATCTGTACGTCTCTAGCAGCAGCACAGCCTTATAGCGGGCTCCAGCGCAGTTTACAGGGGCTCTAGACCCCCACAAGGCGGCGCTGCCCGCTGGAACCCCTCCAGTCCGTGGAGCCGTTAGATGTTGGAAGCTCTAAGTCGTCATCCGTGGAGCCACCGTTGACCCATAGCTGCAGCTCCCTGCTACTCCAGTCTTTGCCCGCCCACCAACTCCCGCGACTGATGATGCCTCGCAAAGCATCACCACTACGATGCCCGTTCAACAGCATGTGCTGAACTGGCTGTACAGCGTCTTGACAAGTGTATGTACGCTTCCTCTTCCTTTTCCTCTCGCTCTTTCAGATGAAGTGCCCTTGCCCACTGCGCTGTATCAAACGCTGGAAGCACCCCGCATCTAACCTCGTCCTCGGCAGGAATATCACGATGTCAATCGCACGTACGGCGACGTTGCCACGGTCCTCGCGCGATATCCGACACTTGCTCCACGAACCGACGTCTACAGTACGACTGCGCTTCTTCATTTACCATCATCTTCACTGCCATTTAATTCCCAGGACTGACAACCCGACTCGCAGCGTATCCTAATGGCGCCAGCTCTCTGCTAGTCCATTTGACGGGCACGATCCCGACCCTCTTCCGAGGCACCACATATAGGTTCCCCGTCTCAATATGGGTGCCGCATGCGTATCCCAGAGAGGCACCGTTGGCGTATGTCACGCCGACAGAGACCATGATGGTCCGTCCGGGTCAGCATGTCGACCCTCAAGGCCAGGTCTACCACCCATATCTGGCTGGCTGGGGTGATTTCTGGGATGTAAGTCGTACTGCTCCTTTATTGATTGGCTCTATGCGCCCTCCCTTGAGTCAAATATACAAATTGGGCTAACTTTCGTGCGCAGAAATCGAGCCTAAACGATTTCCTTTCCGTCTTGAGCGATGTATTCGCAAAGGAACCGCCTGTTATCTCGCGGCAGCAGTCTCGGCCGGATGTCCAGAGTCCGCCTCCCTCTCAAATGCCGCCTCCTGTCACCCCACACCCGCCAGAATTACCTGCTACCTCAACAGCTTCTCCAGGAGGACCATATATAAACCAAGGAGAACCCCGACCGCCGCCGCCGCCTCCCAAACCTCATCAGGACACTCGTTCACCACCACCGATCCCATCGCATTCTCAGATCTCTTCTCCCAGCCCTGCTAGCAGCGCAGGGGTACCATCAAGATATGAATCAGCCCCGCCTCTCCCGCCACAGCCACAGCCATCCAGGCCACCATACCAGCCTCATGCTCAATCTCTCCCCCAGTACGCGCATGCTCAGGTACCAAGCCCTCAATCTCCTCCTCAGCCTCAGACGCAAGGGCCACCACAACCTCAGCCACTGGGGCAAAATGCTGGATACCCAGGCCAATTCCATCCCCAAGGACAAGCACATGGCCAGGGACAATGGCAGCCACCCCATCAGCAGCAGCAAGCATGGGATAGACCTCCTGCCCAGCAGCAGCAATGGCAGCAACAGCAATTGCAACAGCAGCCCCAGCCTCCTCCTCAGCCAAGGCCGCCACCTCCTCCGCAGAATCTCCTCGACGATGCACTCAGCTTAGAAATTTCATCACATGCCATCGAAGCACCTCCTATTCCTCCGAACCCCGAAAAAGATGCTCTTCTTAGGCAGCTGGCCCAGACTCTAGCTTCTATCCGACAACGCAGCCGACAGCAGAATGAATCTAGCATGGCCGGATTAGGCGCACAGCAGAATGCCATGTTATCTGCAATGTCTGCCGTTCAAGCAGAAATGGGGCAACTGACTCAGCTATCTAACATTATCAATTCCAACACTAATATCCTTCACGACGCTCTGCGAAAAGCAGATGCCGTCATTGAAGGTTCGAGGAGCCATACTGTTCCAGATATCGACGAGCTACTAGTAGCCCCCACGGTAGTATCAAATCAGTTGTACAGAGTAGTGGCAGAGGAAAGGGCGCTGGGCGATGCCATTTTCATGCTTGGTCGGGCAGTTGAGAGAGGTCGTATATCCCCTGCAGCATTTGCGAAAATGACGCGATCTTTGGCAAGAGAATGGTATCTCAAGAAGGCATTGGCACGCAAGATTGCACAGGGCATGGGGCTGATTTTACAATGATAAATGCGATGCGTATATATCCCCTACCTACCTACCTAGGTAGGTAACCTACCCTTTGATAGCAGTCTTTGTAGATCAATAGTGCGATTAGATAGGCTTGAAATGTGTTTCGTTGGATATAGTTTTGGCTTGCAGGGAAGCAACTTAATAGAGACTCTAGGCCAAAACTACCTATAATTCCAAACAATTTCTCTCTTTGTTATACTCTCTATTATCATTCTGTACTCTGCTAGATCGACCTCCACACCGCAAGGCAAGATTTCGCTTATCTAATCCAATCGTGATTGCGAGGCATAATTGCTGTATCGGGGCGCTAGTCTAAATTAGTCGGTGGCTTCTGCTCTCTAAGCACGTCGCGCGCCGCAGCAACTGGCGGGATCCCTTTTGCCTTTGGAAAGTTTCCATTATCACGCCTAAAAAGTTGCTGCTCTTCAACGTCGTGCGCAACCCGCAAGTCCCGCAAGAGCTCTTTGTGTCCAGGAGACTCTTTTTGCCGGGATCGCTCGCAGATGCTCGTTGGAGACAGGCATTCGGATCGCTGCTGATTCGTCGAGAGCTTCCTTGTTCGAGCGGTCCCTCCACGGCGCGAGGACGAGGCCGCAATTCACGATAATTGCTTCGAGTCTCTGCTCGAAGGCTCTCTAGAGCAAGACCTGAAGGAGAAGGCTGTCTTTATCTTGTTACCGATATTGATTTCGACTCCACATCGACACCATGGCTGATTACGAAGACGAGTACGATTATGAGAACTATGGGGATGAGGATGAGGGCATCACGCCCGAGGATTGCTGGACTGTGATTTCCTCTTTCTTCGAGACAAAGGGTCTTGTATCGCAGCAGACCGACTCCTTTGACGAGTTCACTCAGACGACAATCCAGGATCTCGTTAACGAATACTCCACCATCACCCTCGATCAGCCCAATCCTCCTTCGCCACCTGGCCGAACGATAGCCCTTCGCCGATATGAAATCAAATTTGGAAGTGTCATGGTATCACGCCCCACTATCAGTGAGACGGATGGAACCGTGACATCTTTGCTGCCTTACGAATGTCGAGACCGTAACCTGACCTACGCCAGTCCGCTTTACATCAAGATCACCAAAAAGGTGTCTGCGGCTGTCGAGAGGGAGGTTCCGCTGCACGAGATGGACGATGCCCAGCAAGAACAGTATGCAAGGACCGGAGAGCACCCTACAAAGCTGGAATGGGAGGAGGAAGAGAATGGCGAAGACGACAATCTCGGCAAGTCTGACGACTGGAAGGACATGGTTTTCGTTGGCAAGCTGCCTATCATGGTCAAATCTAAGATTTGTCATCTGAGCCGTGAACAGGATGATAGCCTGTTCCTTGTTAACGAGTGCCCTTACGACCAAGGTGGCTACTTTGTTATCAACGGTAGTGAAAAGGTCCTCATTGCCCAAGAGCGCTCCGCCGCAAACATTGTTCAGGTCTTCAAGAAGGCCCAACCCAGTGCCTATACCTACACAGCCGAAATCCGAAGTGCGCTGGAAAAGGGATCTCGACTCATCTCTAGCATGATGCTCAAGTTGTATGGCAAAGGAGACTCTGCGCGAGGTGGCTTTGGCCAGACTATTCACACAACCCTGCCTTTTGTCAAATCAGATCTTCCCGTTGCCATTGTTTTCCGTGCCTTGGGTGTCGTTTCTGATGAGGACATTCTGAATCACATTTGCTACGACCGAAACGATAGCCAAATGCTTGAAATGCTCCGACCATGTATTGAAGAAGCCTTTTGCGTCCAGGATCGAGAGGTTGCTCTCGATTTCATCGGAAAGCGAGGCAATCGTGATCAAGCTGGTCTCGGTCGTGAGAAGCGTGTTCGTGTAGCAAAGGATATTCTCCAGAAGGAGACGCTTCCCCACATTTCCCAGACTGAGGGCAGTGAGACCAGAAAGGCATTCTTCCTCGGATACATGGTGCACAAGCTATTGCAGTGCGCACTCGGAAGACGAGAGCCCGATGACCGTGATCACTTTGGAAAGAAGCGTCTGGATCTGGCTGGTCCACTGCTGGCTAAGCTGTTCCGTGGTATCATGCGCAGGATGAATACCGAGTTGGCCAACTACCTGAGACGATGTGTTGAGGGTAACCGCCACTTCAACCTTGCTGTTGGCATCAAGCCCGGCACACTCTCCAACGGATTGAAGTATTCACTTGCCACCGGAAACTGGGGTGACCAGAAGAAGGCAATGAGCTCGACTGCAGGTGTATCACAGGTGCTTAACCGTTACACTTTTGCCTCGACACTTTCTCATTTGCGTCGTACCAACACACCCATTGGAAGAGATGGTAAGCTGGCGAAGCCTCGACAGCTTCACAACACACATTGGGGTTTGGTGTGCCCAGCCGAGACCCCCGAAGGACAAGCTTGTGGTCTGGTCAAAAACTTGTCTCTGATGTGCTACGTCAGTGTCGGATCTCCTTCTGAGCCTTTGATCGAGTTTATGATCAATAGGGGTATGGAGGTTGTTGAGGAGTACGAACCACTGAGGTATCCCCATGCTACAAAGATCTTTGTGAATGGTGTCTGGGTTGGAATCCACCAAGACCCCAAGCATCTGGTAAACCAAGTTTTGGACACTCGTCGTAAATCCTATCTGCAGTACGAAGTCTCTCTGATCAGAGATATTCGTGACCAAGAATTCAAAATCTTCTCTGACGCCGGTCGTGTTATGCGTCCTGTCTTTACTGTACAGCAAGAAGATGACCCGGAAACGGGTATCAACAAGGGCCACTTGGTATTGACCAAGGACCTCGTCAACAGACTTGCCAAAGAGCAGGCTGAGCCTCCAGAAGACCCAAGCATGAAGCTTGGATGGGAGGGGTTAATTAGGGCTGGTGCGGTGGAATATCTCGACGCCGAGGAAGAAGAAACGGCTATGATTTGCATGACACCGGAGGATCTTGAACTTTATCGTCTTCAGAAGGCTGGTATTTCCACGGATGAAGACATGGGAGACGATCCAAACAAGCGTCTTAAGACCAAGACAAATCCGACAACTCACATGTACACGCATTGCGAGATTCACCCAAGTATGATCTTAGGTATCTGTGCTAGTATCATTCCTTTCCCCGATCACAACCAGGTATGTTAACCCGAGAAACTATTATCTCTTTCTCTTTCCCTTCTATATCATGTTCAAGTAACTAACTGGTGTGATACAGTCCCCCCGTAACACCTACCAATCTGCCATGGGTAAACAAGCCATGGGCTTCTTCTTAACCAACTATTCTCGGCGTATGGATACCATGGCCAATATCCTCTACTACCCTCAGAAGCCGCTGGGCACCACTCGGTCTATGGAGTTCTTGAAATTCCGTGAACTGCCAGCCGGACAAAACGCCATTGTAGCAATTGCTTGTTACTCTGGTTATAACCAAGAAGATTCCGTCATTATGAACCAGAGTAGTATTGACAGAGGTCTCTTCCGAAGTCTCTTCTTCCGATCATATTCAGACCAAGAGAAGAAGGTTGGCTTGAACTACACGGAAGTGTTTGAGAAGCCATTCCACCAAAACACCCTTCGTATGAAGCACGGCACATATGACAAGTTGGATGAAGATGGTATCGTTGCTCCTGGTGTCCGTGTGTCTGGTGAGGATATCATTATCGGCAAGACAGCGCCAATCGACGCCGAGACACAGGATCTTGGAACCAGGACGACCATGCACCAGAGACGCGATATCTCAACGCCTCTGCGAAGCACTGAGAACGGTATCGTTGACCAGGTCATCGTAACGGTGAACGCGGACAATGTCAAATATGTCAAGGTCCGTGTTCGAACGACCAAGATTCCCCAGATTGGAGACAAGTTTGCCTCTCGTCACGGTCAAAAGGGCACTATTGGTGTTACTTACCGACAGGAGGATATGCCTTTCACAAGAGAAGGTCTCACTCCAGATATCATTATCAACCCCCACGCCATTCCGTCTCGTATGACAATTGCTCACTTGATTGAGTGTCTCCTGAGTAAGGTCTCTACGTTGGAAGGTATGGAGGGTGATGCCACTCCCTTCACGGATGTCACGGTCGACTCAGTCTCGGAGCTCTTGCGGAAGCACGGCTACCAGTCTCGAGGCTTCGAGATTATGTACAATGGCCATACAGGTCGCAAGCTAAGAGCACAAGTGTTCTTTGGACCAACATACTACCAGCGACTCCGTCACATGGTGGATGACAAGATCCATGCCAGAGCTCGTGGTCCTGTGCAGATCATGACAAGACAGCCGGTGGAGGGTCGTGCTCGAGATGGTGGTCTCCGATTCGGAGAAATGGAACGTGATTGTATGATTGCTCACGGTGCAGCGTCCTTCCTCAAGGAGCGACTATTTGAGGTGTCAGATGCTTTCCGAGTTCACATTTGCGAGATTTGTGGACTCATGACACCCATTGCGTACGTATTTCCCATTCATATCTTTTACAAACTCAATTACAGTCTCACTAACATCTTTATAGTAACTTGTCCAAACAATCATTTGAGTGCCGACCATGCAAGAACAAGACCAAGATTGCACAGATTCACATTCCTTATGCTGCCAAGCTCTTGTTCCAAGAGCTCCAGTCAATGAACATTGCAGCTAGAATGTACACAAACCGATCTGGTGCATCTGTTCGGTAAATTGGAGACGGGGTTGGGTTATAAATGCTGCATAATATGGTTTAAAAAAGTTCATTTTCGTACATCCCTTGGAGATTGGTAGAAAGTGGAAATTGCTCCGAGACAGAATGGATATGGGGAGCTTCACTCCCATTGCTACGCCAGCGAACTCAATGCTGAGCGGAGAGTATGATTTGTACATGTATATAAGAATAATACAATAAAGAAACAAAAAGTAAAACGAACATGAATATCTAAAGCTCGCTCATTGTGATACATGAATAAATGCTTTGGAGAAGCTGCTGCCCGCTACTTTGGCGGGGCAGAATTGTTGCTCACAGGTTCTAGTGAGTTGTGAACATTCTGTTCGCGCTTGTACTCCTCCTCCAATTGACGCTGCATATCAAAGTCCAATTCACGCTCCTTCTTGATGCGCTGTCGCTCCATGTCACGGACAACGCCCTGATGCATAACCTGTGTATAGTAGTTATTGGTTAGCAGGGAACATGAAATGGCAGACGATGGCGAGCAGATAGCCAAAGAAGAACATACATTTTTCTCTTCTCTTTGTCTGAAGTGAACCCATGCAATCATTCCACAGGTAAAGGTGGATGTTGTGGCGAGGGCGATTCTGGATGCTTGAGACATGGCGAGTGTGTTTTATAATGCGATTTTTTCTTCTCTTTTCTGATGGCGAATTGCGTTACGTGCAAGGCTCTGGTGGAATTTCAAAGAGATTGGCTCAATGACCTGGTGTAATCCGTACAAGATGCTATACAAAGATGAGAGAGGTGTAAGTGTGTGGATGTTTAAGCCTGTGGGCGAATTAAACGGCGCGAATATATGAACGAAGTTTGAGACGAGATGGCCAGTGAAGCTTATCGGTCAATTTAGGTAGCATTGTAGAGGATCCAAGTACCGTTGGCGGGATGCACTAACATATTAGCTCATAAGACTGCGGCTGTCCTGTTAGCCATGACACAGAGAGGCACTTTAGGAAC
The DNA here is from genome assembly GCA_000331835.2 of Trichoderma hamatum GD12. Lineage (NCBI taxonomy): Eukaryota > Fungi > Ascomycota > Sordariomycetes > Hypocreales > Hypocreaceae > Trichoderma > Trichoderma hamatum. Next base: position 28,751 of record ANCB02000246.1, read on the forward strand.
GCACTTCTAACGCCGAGCCACGCCGAAAGCTGTGACGACAACCGGCATTACCTAAGGCGGCATCCCATCTACCCTTCGCATTAAGCTGGAAGCTAACCAGAGCCATCACTGCATTCTGCGAACTTTACAATCTGCGCCTGTCCAACTCCACGAACCGATTCCCCTTCCTTTCTCTTCCTATTCTTTCTTCTCTTTTCTTTGTATTTGAGCGAGTCTTTCAAATCTCCAACAGCAACCAATCATGGTGAGCGCGCGCGCATTGCTGTCGGCCGGAGGGGGGCGATGAATAGCTTCAGGAAGCTGACGTTCTGAAACCAGTCTGCCCAGAACTCGGCGGGTATCCAGACCCTCCTCGATGTATGTATCCACGATTGCAGCGCATGCTCCTTTACCAGTCCCCCGATAAAATCGATACGACTCAAGGGAGCTACCGGACGATGATGATTCATGGTACTGATGCTGTGTTGGTAGGCTGAGAGAGAGGCATCCAAGATTGTACAGAAGGGTACGTAGGCACCACTCTATTAGGGTTGTATTTTCTCTCTTGGACTTTGACTGACTCCTCCCTGTGTGCATATAGCTCGAGAATGTGAGTGAATGCCATATACTACGCCTCCTACTTCCCCCCTCCGAGTCGAACTTGCGATGTTTGCCGGATGGAATGCGAGAATGCACGAGCCCGAACCGAGAATGAGAATCCAACTTATGAACCACGCTATAGTCCGAACCAAGCGCGTCAAGGAAGCCCGTGACGAGGCCAAGAAGGAAATCGCCGATTACAAGGCCAGCAAGGAAGATGAGTTCAAGAAGTTTGAAGCTGAGGTACGGATACGAAACCTCTTCCCCCTTCAACAATACATAAAGACAAGAAAAAAAAAAGAGTTCCTGATCTAACGTACTCGAAACTACAGCACAGCAAGGGCAACGAGGCTGCCGAGCAGGAGGCCAGCAAGGAGGCCGAGAAGCAGATTGAGGTGATTAAGGAGGCCGGCAAGAAGAACCAGGATACCGTTGTGAAGAACCTGCTGCAGGCGGTGTTTGAGGTTAAGCCCGTGGCTGCGTGAATTTAATAACGAAGTGGCTGATGTTGCGAGGTGTGGGTGTATGTTGAAGTAGAGGATAATATGGGATTGACTTTCTGTACTAGCGGCTGAGGGAGAGGGATGGTAGAAATGCTCGTACACTATCGGTACTGATGCTATGCTCGATCAAGTTTGCACATTAACTTATATTTAAAACTACATTTTGCTCATTATGACTTGCCCTTCTCTGCTGGCTTGATTAGTTAAGAAAATCTATGAGAGTGCTCAGCATCTCGCCCATATCCTTGCTGTCTTCCTCTGTGGTATCCAACTCGCTCAATTGCTCTTTCAGCGTCTTCAGTATCGATTTGAAGTCATCGTCCGTCTCCGCCAATAGCCGCTTAATCTTCTGATTTGCGCCTCCATCTTCAGCAATGAGCCACGCTAGAATGACGTCGGCGAGCTGAAGGTTGAATAACCCGGCGTCCATCTTGCGTGAGAGCAGCTGAATTTCACGATCCTCCTCTGCATCGCGTGAATTTACCGACTCTTGTTGATGCGCCTCTTCGGCGGCTTTTATGCGCGTGGTGTAGTCTCTGTGTAGCTTTACTAATTTCGTAGTCTTTTCGTAGTCCTTTTCGACAAACTTGGCCAGCAAGCGTATCCGTTCCGCGGATTCGGCGGGCAATAGTCGCAGCATTGAGGAGAAGATGGACATCAAGGGCCCAATGAGGCGGTTATCCTGCGTCTTGTTGAACAGGGTGAATGTGGTTTTCAGTCCTCCTGCCTCGACTATTCTCTGGCATATTTCAGCACTGGTGGTACCGCCTGTCGCGTGATCCAACAGACGTAATGAAGGGTTCTTTGCCATTTTGCTCTCCTTGATCATGATGAGACAGAGTTCTGTTCCTTCAGCTTCCAGAAACTTGGCTCTCCCAGCAGGTACGTCGACCAGACATGTAAGACTTTCAAATAAATTCTCTACGAATTCTTCCTCCGGGCTTCCCTTTTCTGGATCTCGCCGACGATAAGGAGCTACTAGCTGGAGCATAGTATCAATGATGTCTAGGCTGATAAGCTTGTCGCAGTTTTCGGGCGCTGTCTGAGCGAGGATGGCCAGGATCTCCGCGGCATACTGCTTGTTCTGGGTCACTGGCGACTCGCTGCGTTGAGTGCGCTGCAGCAGCCATTTTAGCAGGGCATCCTCCTCGCACATTCGAGTAGTGACGGATTTCTGGGAGCTGAGGTTTTCCAATACGCTGAGAGAATGATAGACGCCTGTCCGATCGGTCTCGTCCTCTTCGTTGAAGCGAGTCAAGTTGGAGACTAGCAGGCCGAATAGGTCACTGTCAATTAAGGCGCCAACTAAAGTGTCCCATTGCTCAGTCTCTGTAACGACGTCGTCGTCTGTGAGCTCTCCGATAATCTCAATGGCATCAATGGCGATGTCTGTGTTCTCGTGCGTCAGCAGGCTGACTAGGCTCCCCGCGCTTCCCAGCTTGACAAATTCCTCGTACAGCTCCGAGGATTCAGCTAGCAGAGAGAGATTCTTGATTTCGGCATCGAGATCGGCTTCGCTGTCGATGAATTTGTGCGGCTCGTCTTCGAATCTGGCGCGCAGTTCCGAATTCTTGGTGATGAGCTTCTCGAGGTTGAGCGCTGTTCTTCTGAGCCAGGTGCTGTCTATCTTGCCCAAATCACCGCCCGCTTCGGCTTTGTCGACGAAATCGAGAACCTCGGATTCTTGCTTGGAGATGCCACCGCCGAAGAAACGACCCTCTTCGTCATCGCCGGCGTCGTCTTCCGACGGCAATTCGGGGCCAAATTCATCGTCATCGGCGGCATTCTCTTCTACTTCGTCTTCGACCTGGGCATGGCGATGGACGGTGCGGTCGCTTAGCTTGGTAGCTTTGTAAATCTCATCTAAGAAGAGTAGCCAATTTGTTAGCATCAAATCATTTGAAATGTTGGTTTATTGCCTGTTATTCTTGACAATGCATTGTGATGCAATGTCTCGTGTTCTTACTTACTGGGGTCGCGAATTGGCTGCTCGAGTTTTCGCTTGCTGATGGAGCCTGCTCCCTAAGAACAGATAGTCAGTAAGAATACACGTGCCAATGCGCTGAAACCAAAGAGCCATATTCTTTCTCATACTTTGAAAAGATCATCAACATCCATTGTGTCTGCCCAAGAGCTTCTGTCGTGATATTTATCGAGTTGCAGCAGCTATGCATCCAAGTACACACTAAGCTCCTAGCATCATCAGTAGCTCTGGCGTCTTTATCGCAGCCCCTGTCCTTCAGTTGCGGCACTCGCGGGGCGATAAGGTTCTACTCCGGATTTGCGCTCTACAGAGGCAGCGATCCGCTAACGGGGCACCAGCCGCCAAAGAGGCTAGCCCAGCCATGCTAGACATTCGATGCTGCATTGGCCAATTAGGATGCCTGCCAGCCTGGCATTTCCTACTTTGGCACAAAGGTGTACTAGTGTACTGGTACCCGTCCATTTGGAGCAGCGCAACGGCCAGGGGTTGGAAAAGGGGACGAGACGCTGTGGGTTAGGGGTCGGTTTTAAGGGCTCCATGCAGCGGCATTGGTCTGCGATTTTGGCACTAAGCGACACGCTGCTGGGACAGGCGTCTCTTAGCCTCAAGCGAGAAACTCCAGACAGCCATCAGGGGGGGTTTTTGTGGCCTGGCAGCAGCGGGCCTGACAGCGGTAATATCGTGCGGTAGCACCACATGGTTACGGCGGTGAGCGCTGTGATCAGCGGTGCATGCCAGGCGCTGTGGGCGCTGTGGGCGGCTTCTGACCCTCGCCAGCGCCAGGCACAGGTACCGGTACTTGAGCTTGGGCTGGTGCTTCGCAGCAAAGCGACTCCCAGCCTGGCCTCCCCACGATCCACCGTCCAGGGAACGTCCATCCAAATCCCCGATTTTCTCTGCTCTGGGTGCATGCAGACGGGATTTGCAGCAGCTGCTGTGGGATGCGGCCGATCTGAGTGCCTCTGCGCTTCTCTCTCTCATGTCCTGCCGCGATCTGGCTTCCGCTCGAATCGCTAAAACAAAACATCAAAGTCGGATCTTGTTTGTGGTCATGGCTATCTGCCGCACAAGCGCGATATCCAGGCCTGCACATCTCCACGACCCACGTTGTACGAGTAAGATTAGCCCGGTAGAGGCGACTATTGGCTGACACAGAAGCCTGCTCTAATCTAGCATTAAGCAGAGCATGCAGCAATCGCATCCCTTTGACGATAACATCCTCTCCAGCCGAGCAAATCGCTCTGCTCCCATAGAACCCTCGTCGCCGCCGCCGCCACCACCGCAGGCGTCGTCACGAGAGGCTCCCGGCATAGAGGCCGTGCTGTCCAGCCCGCCCAAGACGCCAATTCTGCGCTCCGTCTTCTCGTCCGCCCGCCTGCCGCGAAGCTCGTCGTTGATCCCGCCGCTGCAAGGCTCGCCGCCCAACGCCAGCATTGCTGCTAATAATACGCAGTCTCGCCACGCAAACGCAAACCATCAGACGCATCGCGGCACCGTGCACCCCCCAGTCAGTCTTAAGCGGCCGTCAACACCGTCGTCGCAGCTCAACAGGGGCGCCAGCTCCGGAGCGTCGCCGCAGGAAGGCTCCCGGACCCGCAACCGCTGGTCGACCTCGTCCATCTCGTCTGCTTCAAGTCGCACGTCCCCTTATGCCTCTCGCCAGGCCTCGATATCGAACCCACGTATCCGTCGCGCCAGTCTTGAAGCACCAGTCTCTCCCCCATCAGTTCCTCCTCCTCCTCTCCCATCTACCCAGGCACCTCGCAAACCGTCTTATACGGGTCGAAGCCGTTTCAACACCTCAGACGGCGGCGCGACGCCCACTTCGGCATATCCAATGAGGTCAGAGTCGAGCTTGTCCATGAGACACTACGAAAGTGGCCAGCTACGCTCTGTATCCCCCAATCCTTACGCAAATACCACAACCACTACATCGTCGACCGCCAGAATGCCGCACGAACATGGCCATGATCCATACGCCCCTCGGGGCCATTCGAGGGATCACTCTGGGAAAAGTAGTAGAGATCTGGGCAAGCCCCGCGCTCAGAAAAACCCCTCTCAGAAGGCAATGCTTTCTCGCGCTCTGCAAAAGGCCAACACCGCAGTCCAGCTTGACAATGCTCAGAATTTTGAGGGCGCTCGAGAAGCGTATGCTGAGGCCTGCGATTTATTACAACAGGTGCTGGACCGCACTTCAGGGGATGAGGATAAGCGGAAGCTTGAAGCAATTGTAGGTTTTGAGTCATTGCATTGAAAGACGAAGACGAAGATGAAGAAAGAGAATTCAGGCAAAAGCCACCCATGTACCTGAGCTAATGTTATACATCCAGCGCCAAACTTACACCAGCCGTATCGACGAGCTAGATCAAATGGGCCCTTGGCAAGATGACACTGTCAAGGCCCTACCCGCCCGACCAGAAAGCGAAGATTACAGTGCGTCCATATACATGCACCAAGATTACGAAATGATGGATGAAGCTCCTAGAATTGAAACCGCGAGAGTTGTAAGTATTATTGGGGATAGCGGGTCCCCGGTTGCGAATCATGCGAACCAGTGGCAGCAATCTGCAGGCTATACAACAACAGATAGACTGCAGCCTACGCGTACTTTGGAACCAGGGATGCTACAGTCCTCATTCTCCCGATCTCCTCGGCGACTCCGCTCTACAGATGATCTCCGGGCACAGAGTCGACAAGAGGCTCAGTATGCGCCGGCCCCTCTATCACCTCGTTCGCCGTCGCCAATGAAGATGCCTGAGGAGGAGTATAATGATATGGCACACGAGCACCACGAATCCCATCACCATAACCACCACCACCACCAGCGACAACCTAGCGACTCCGTCCTACCTTATGACATGCAAGATTTCGGAGAAGGGACCCACAATTCATGGCTGGATCCAATCGATGAATCGGGTGCCTCAACGGTTTCGTCTGTACATTCGCGTACATCGTCGCTGGGCTACCGTCGACGCCACATAAGGGCGGCGAGCGGTAACACGGAGGCCGAATTCGATACAGCGCTGGACGCTGCTATCGAAGCTGCATATGATGACGGTTATGAGCCCATGGAACCTGAAGATTATGATACCATAGATCCTAGTGAAGATGCCGTCGCAAGCGTAATGCAAAGGGTGGAGAAGGCACGCGAAGAAGTCAGACAGACCGAACAGGAAGCATATGATGAACTAGCGATGCTACGAATGGCACAGCAGCAAAATCAACAGCAGTTCCAAGAAGAGGAGGACAAATATACACCAGACGGGTTCTACGAGGATGACTCTTCAGAAGATGAGGAGAGGCTACTAGACGAGATAACCCGCGACTTTGCAATCGAAGACTTTACCATGACACAGCCACAGTCGAATAACGCAACTATATCGGCCAGTCAGCAGGAAGCATGGAATGAAGATGAGACACGGCCAGACTTTATATCAGGTGTTCGATCGTTTTCTGCTCTATCTGAAAGGCCACCCATCCCTCAATCCTCAAATACAATGCAACCAGCAGCACCACCTCCAACTACAACATTACCAGAACTACCAAAAGGCTCTGATTCTCCATCACAGAACGTGCGAAATCGGCGAATGTCTGGGCAGAATCCAAAGCAGCTCAAGATTGAAACCACTAATCTCGTTCAGTCCACTACCAGAACGGTGTATGACGACGAGGATATATCCCCAAGCACGATAGACAGGGACCTAGTAGAGGCGCTGGTCCAAGGAGCCAGCGCACACCCTGCAAGACAACTGAATGCGGCAGAAATTCCTGGGTCACCAGGGGCCAAGAAGAGGCTGGTGGATGGAGAAGATGCGGCTGCCGCCAATGCATCGCCTTCCGTTCACAGATTAAAGAAGAATTTTTCATCTTCTAGCTTACGCAGCATGAAAAATCGAAATATGTCAGTGTCGCATCTTGACGATAGCTCGGATGTATCTCCTGGCACCCCCCTGGGCAATCCCTTCAACAAGGCGCCTGCTGTGCCTGCGCTGCCGACGCCTCTCATCACTTCATTCAGGGACAATATGGAGGCTGGCGGCGGTGCTGGGCTCCACCTGTTTGATGACAATTTCCACGTGGCGGCCACCCCTGGTCCCCAGAGTCCAGTCGTGTCAATGGAGGTTCCTGCGCCTCTGGAGCCTTGTCCCAATGACTTTATGCTGCGGCCGTTTTGGTTGATGCGGTGTCTCTACCAAACATTGGTGCACCCCAAGGGCGGCTATGTCAGCACAAAGCTATTCGTACCGCGGGATGTCTGGCGAGTAAAGGGAGTCAAAATTAAGAACGTTGAAGACAAAGTTGCCAACTGCGATTTTCTAACTGCAGCGTTGCTGAAGCTAGCCAAGGTGGACACGTTCGATGCAGATGCTGTGCTGGAAGAAATGCAATCCCTGGAGGGCATCCTTGAACAGGTCCAGTCGTCCCTAGCCCGGAAGCTTGGAAGCGAAGTTGGAGTTCAGGGTTCCGGTAACACCTTCAAGGATGCCTCAATGGATGGAGAGGGAAGCTCAAATGTACCACGTTCGGGTAGTGTATCTGGAAAGGCATCCGCGTTTTCATGGCGAAGACTTCGACCGAAGACGTCGGGCGTTGGGCTGGGTGGGTCATATAGCAACCGCAACGCTAGCATGGAAACCAAGGAGGTGACGACGCTGGCGACTCTTCCTATGACGCCAAAGCCGACAAGCCGTCCGACCAAACGAGATGTCAGCCAGGCTCAGTTTATCGGCCCCAACGCGATGTATATGGGCTCGCTAGCCCGTTTATTTGATGCTGCGCAGGCAATTGGTAAGTCTCAGCAATATTATGTTCTCACTTCTGTCTCTTTTTGAGATACAAAATCAGATGGCTAACATGAAAAATGTAGATCAAATCGCAAGACAAGTCGAAGACCCCGGTCTGCGACATGCAGACAAAACCCAAGTCGGCCTGGAGCTTTGCACACGTCACGCGGCTGAATTCTTTGGCTTCTACATCTGTCGGTTTGTCCTCGCCGATCTTGGTCTACTGCTAGACAAATTCCTCAAGAGAGGAAGCGAGTGGGTTCTTACATAAGAGGAGAAGGAGAAGGAGAAGGAGCTGCAAGAGTTGCAAGAGTTGCAAGAGTTTCTGTGTTTTATACAATGTGATACCTTACGATCAAGAGACGGAATTAATTAATCTGGAACCTAGAATAATGTTCATGATGATTGGACGATTATATATATACCTATATATAGTAATGGCACGCTGCGTGGGATATTCAGTGCCCATATAAGACGGCCGGATGTTGCGTTTCGAAGATCTTGTTATAAGAGAAGTGGTGGGCTGTTTACGATGATTCAGCTGATGTTGCTTCCATGTACATATATAAACTTCGGTTGCAAGGCAAAGGATGAACTTTGGCTGCAATAAAACAAACAAAAGAAGAAGAGATAATTATACTTGGAAAGCATTTTTGAGTTGAGATGTCACTTACTGGATATCATGCCATTAGCTCATGCTGCCAAGGAGGGGCCATCATCGCAAGTGCGGAACTAATCCGCCCCCCAGAGGAAAATTCACCTAACCTCCACAGCTTAGAGACCCTCCAACCCTCTGCCTCTGCAGTTTTGCGCCAAACCACAGCGACATCGCACAGTCGTTGCTCAATGCAAGCTTTGTCGATGCCCAGATGAGCCTGGCTGGGAGAGCTGGACGAGCCTGGACTCGACAATGGCTGACGCCGCTGCGAAGCCAGACACTCGGCCAGAGGAGCAGCTTTAACAGCAGCTACAAGAGCAATAGCATCGTTAACGGATGGCTGCCGATTCCTTGCTGGTCCACGAGCCGATATCGCGGGTATGCCTCACAGGCAAAACCGACACCCGCACAGCTGGAAGCGCGGATAGCGGCGATTCCGATTGAGCGATATAGAAACTTTTGCATTGTAGCGCATATCGATCATGGGAAGAGCACATTGAGCGATCGGCTGCTGGAGCTTACGGGGACGATTTCGGCGAGCGATGCGAACAAGCAGATTCTCGTAAGCTATTGAAATGCTATTCTATTCTCTCAGAATTATGAAGACTAAGACGGCGAAATTGGGTGCAGGACAAACTCGACGTCGAGCGCGAGCGAGGCATCACCGTCAAAGCCCAGACATGCACCATGATATACAAGCACGATGGCCTTGACTACCTGCTACATCTCGTCGATACACCCGGTCACGTTGATTTCCGCGCCGAGGTCACTCGCTCATATGCCAGCTGCGGCGGCGCCTTGCTGCTGATCGACGCCAGTCAAGGAATCCAGGCGCAGACCGTCTCCAACTTTCACCTCGCATTCGCGCAAGACCTGGCCCTGGTCCCCGTCATAAACAAGATTGATATGCCGTCGGCAGATGTACCCCGCGTTCTGGATCAGATGGAAACGAGCTTCGAATTGGACCCGAAGAAGGCGATTATGGTGAGCGCAAAGACGGGCAAGGGTGTTGCTAATCTTCTGCCGGCTGTGGTGGAGGGGATCCCTCACCCTATTGGCGATGAAAACAAGCCGTTGAAGATGCTCCTGGTTGATTCTTGGTACGATACATTCAAGGGCGTGGTTCTTCTTGTGAGACTATTCGACGGATCCATCAAGGCTGGCGACAATGTTATATCATTGGGTACAGGCATGAAGTATACGGTCGGTCAAGTTGGTATTCAATACCCCAACGCAACACCACAGTCAGTTCTTCGCGCGGGTCAAGTCGGCTACGTATACTTTAACCCGGGTATGAAGAGGATTCAAGATGCCAAGCTTGGAGATACTTTCACCACGGTTGGTCTGGAGGAAACCGTCGAGCCGTGCCCGGGTTTCGAAGAACCCAAGCCCATGGTATTCGTTGCCGCATTCCCCACCGATCAGAGTGACTATCACCGTCTTGCCGATAGTATCAACCAACTTGTACTCAACGATCGCAGCGTCACGCTACAAAAGGACTTTTCCGAAGCTCTCGGTTCGGGATGGCGTCTTGGATTCCTGGGCAGTCTTCACTGCTCCGTCTTTCAGGATCGTCTGAGACAAGAGCACGGCCGCAACATCATCATTACCGAGCCTACTGTGCCCACAAAGATTGTGTACGCCGATGAGTCTGAGGAAATTGTCCAGAACCCAGCCTTGTTTCCCGATATGAGCGATCATAGAATCAGATCTGCAACACTGTTCGAACCGTGAGTATAAACAAAGCACTAGCACAAAATGCATATATAAGCCATTTAACTAACTTTGGTTGCTGTTTGATAGCTATGTCAAGGCGACAATTACAGTTCCTGAGGAGTACCTCGGCCGTGTCATTGAGCTTTGCGAGGGCAATCGCGGCGAGCAGCAGAGCTTGGAGTTTTTCCACACGGACCAAGTTATCTTGACGTACGATGTTCCTGCCTCGCAGCTTGTCGACGATTTATTTGGAAAACTCAAAGGCGTGTCGTATGTTTTCCTGACCCATAACTTCTTGTTTCGAATCAAGGTATACTGATCTGTGGGTTATAGCAAGGGTTATGCAACTCTCGATTACGAAGACGCCGGGTGGCGCCAGAGCAAGCTTGTGAAGCTGCAGCTGCTTGTTAACAGACAGCCTGTAGATGCTATCTGTCGAGTGGTGCATTCGACGCAGGTAGAACGCCTGGGTCGGCAGTGGGTTACCAAGTTTAAAGAACACGTCGATCGACAAATGTTTGGTTAGTTTACTCAGGCCATGAATTCGTCAAATGATTATCTGCTAACAGCTTTGTAAAGAGGTCGTTATTCAAGCTATTGTGGGCAACAAGGTTATTGCCCGAGAAACCATCAAGCCGTTCCGAAAAGACGTGCTGGCCAAGCTGCATGCCAGTGATATCACCAGACGAAGAAAACTGTTGGAGAAACAAAAGGAGGGAAGGAAGAGACTTAGAGCGGTGGGCAATGTGATTATTGACCAGTCGGCGTTTCAGAGCTTCTTGTCAAAATAAAGGTAGCGTCTTCCATCATGTGTATATATAAATTCTATGAATCAATATTCAATCAACCGCCTATCATATAGAACACAAATCTATCAATGCCAACTCTATTCAAACAATTTCATCGGTCAATTAGCCTCCTTCTCGCCACGGCTTCCATTTTCCTCTTCCAGATCATCTGGAAGCTCATAACCCACTTCAACCCTCCTCGGCCACGACCATCCCATCCCTCCCTCCAGTGTCGACTGATCCAACTTCAACGGCACCACCGCTCCATCCTTGCCCTCATCATCAAACTCAAAGATGCGATAATCCGCATTGAAATACCACCAGCTGCTCACGGCCGTCCTCAAATACGCCGAGTGCGAAAATACAAAGATTAAATCCTCTGGCCGCTGGCGGAGCTTCTCAAGAGCGCGCCGAGCTCGGCCGAGAATGGCGGAGCGAGTGTAGCCGAAGAGGCTGCGGGCCGCGGGGGAAGAAGTCTTATCCGGCCACAGAGGATGGATGGCAGAGAAATCGAACGAGGGGGAGGTGAATTGGATTTTGGTCTGGTTGTCCTTGAGGAGGACGAGGTGGGAGGCGGGAGAGCCGGTATCGCAGGGGTGGTCGGAATTTTCTGTTTGTTGTTGGCTTATGAGTGAGATGAGGGGGGATTGAAAGTGTATGAGAGTGTGCGAGAGTATGTAAGAGTATACAAGATGTGTGAGTTGTAAATGGGAATCAAGGTGATATGATGCACATGTAAGATAGTATCATGATGTCTCAAAGGTGCTGTTATTGGAGAATGGTGTAAGTCAACGTACCCTGCCAATCAGCGTCCGCCTCAATCTTGATTCCTCGCTCAACCAGCCAGTCCGTCGCCAAACTCGCCGTCTGCAACGTCCGCAGCATCGGGCTCGCTACAATGGCGATTTTGCCCTCGAACGACGAGAAGCGCTGGATGAGGTTGTGACGGAGCTGGGCGCATTGCTGGAGGCCAAGGTCGGTGAGACGGGGGTCGGGGATAGAATGGTCCTGTGGGATGATTTTATGAGGATGCTGTTTTTATATAATGCGTTTTTCAGCTGGGGTACTTATTGGCTTCGTTGTGGAGGGCCTGGGCGTGGCGGATGAGGACGATTGTGGGAGGCATGGCTGGTTGGTGGATGTTGAAGTCTGTGGTGTTGATGGGTGTAAGTTGAGTCGGTTTGAGTGAGTCAGTGAGTGCCGAGTCCGAAGTAGATATAAGGTTTAATGCCGATCAGGTAATCAAGATTTAGTTGCTTAGTGCAGTGCAGCATCCAACTATAATTGTCTATTAAATCAGTTACGCGGTTCATCGTTGCTTTTCAATCAGTGTAAATAATGTCTTGATGCCAATGTAGAAAATTGATGCTGTCCATGCCACTCACAGGAGATAACTTGTATAGGTCGGTACCTGTGAACTTCATCCGCCCTTTGTGCTGCCATCTCTCGAACGTGCCTCTTCGTACTGGGTACGTGCAGGCACCAATCCGTTTCGATGCCCCTGGAGCTTTAGCGGTCTAACAGCGGCAGCATACTTGATTGCCTCCACATCTCTCGTCTTTTTACAGTTTCCCAACGTCAGGGTTACTGCCCACCAGGTTTTATTCTAAGCATCTATGACCTTTTATGCTCGCCAGCTATTTATACCTTGGCTGTATTCTTTACCGAATCTGGCTGTGACACAAGCACCGTATTGGCGGTTGAGATGGTTTCTTGGAGGCCCAGCGCCACTGCAGGTCACTATATCCAAGTGCAGCCATGAAAATACCTGACGTATTCTACGCTCATAGACACAAGAAGGATGGATGAATAATCATACAATGCCTAGGCAAAGCATCATCAAAGCCAGCTGATCCTGAAGGAGGCGCCTAATGGGAAGGGCAGGGGTTGCCGCCTCTTAATTGGCTACTTGCCTTATCCGCATATATTTATAGCTTGGGGCTCTTGGTTGAAGTCATTACATGAGGGGTTTGCTCGTTATTTTGTCTCACAAGCCCTAGACATCGGGCAATCATATCATCATAAGAAATTCAAATGACAGTATGAGGCTGGGCCGTCGCCATGCCACAGCGACCCTCTCGCCGCGAAGACTTTGAAGTCGCCATCATTTGCGCACTGCCGCTGGAGTATGATGCCGTTACCCTCTTGTTCGACGAGTTCTGGGATACAAATGGGGATGTATACGGAAGAGCGGCCGGAGATCTAAATACTTACACGACCGGCCGTATTGGCAAACATGATGTCGTTCTGGCACTCCTGTCTCACATGGGCAAGGCGAATGCAGCTTCCGCGGCTGCCAGCATGCGGTCCAGCTACGGGTTTCTGAGACTGGTCATCCTGGCGGGAATATGTGGTGGCGTGCCTTACGGCAAAGACGAGATATTCCTAGGAGACGTGGTTATTAGCAGCTCCGTTATCCAATACGATTTCGGCAGACACTATCCCGATGGATTTATACGCAAGAATACATATGAGGATAATTTACGCAAACATGATAAAAACATTGGCGGCCTCCTGACGAAACTCCAGACCAGAAACAGCCAAGATCAGCTTCATGAGAGAACTGCTCATTTTCTTGGACAGCTCCAAGAAAAAGCTCTCAAGTGTCAAGGAAACGCTTTGAAGCATCGAGAAGTGTATGAAAACCCTGGCCCGGCAGAAGACAAGCTATTCGAGTCGAGCTATCTTCATAAGCACCGCGGCTCAGTGGCTTGCATCTGCAGCAAATGCCATGGGAGAAAGGATCCTGTTTGTGATGAAGCCCTGACTTCATCGTGCGATGATTTAGGGTGCGATGAAGAATACCTGGTGGAGAGAAGCCGAGATAAACAGGAGCCTGCCATCTATATTGGTGCAGTTGCATCCGGCGACACGGTGATGAAATCGGGAGAAGACCGTGATAGGATCGCCAAGAAAGAAGGAGTTGTTGCATTTGAGATGGAGGGGGCTGGAGTATGGGAAGAACTGCCATGCATTGTGGTCAAGGGCGTGTGCGATTATGCTGACTGCCACAAGAACAAGCTATGGCAGAATTTCGCGGCGGCGATGGCGGCATCCGCCTCCAAGGCAATTATTGAACAGTATATTCAAACGGATAGAAATCGTAGCCGGTTTGTTGAGGATGAGGAACCACCGAAAAGCCATTTTCTCGTTCCATTTGGGCGAAACCAGAATTTTGTGGGAAGGGAGGCCATTTTATCAAGGCTTCTGGAAAAGATTCGACCAGGCGCGAATGTGGATGACTGCCAACGAGCCGCTATTGAAGGCCTGGGGGGCGTTGGCAAGACACAGATTGCGTTGGAGGTCATCTATCTACTCCATCACGAGCAACTCCAACACGGGCATCAAAAATGCTCCATCTTCTGGGTACCGGCGGTAGACGCAACTAGTTTCGAAAACGCCTATCGAAATATCGGTAAACAGTTAAAAGTCAAGGGAATTGACGAAGGCGAGGCTGATATTAAGCTGCTTGTTAAGGCTGCTCTAAGCCAAGAGAGCAGCGGCAGCTGGCTGTTGGTTGTTGATAATGTGGACGACGCAGAGCTGCTCTTTGGAGCTGCTGGGCTCTCCCTCTTAGATCACCTCCCATTCAGTCGAAATGGCTCTATTCTATTCACGACACGGAACCATGAGGTAGTAGGAAGACTGGATGTCCCAGTGGACAGCATTTTCAGTGTAACAGAAATGGACGGGAATGAAGCTCTCCGCTTACTACAGAAAGGTCTAAAGGAGAGTCAGACGCGTAATATGGAGGCCACGATGAAGCTGCTCGGTGTTTTAGCCAACTTGCCGCTTGCAATTAAACAAGCATCAGCATATATGGCCAAAACACTTATATCAACTTCAGACTACCTTGGGCTTTGCGAATCAGAGCCCAAGGACATGGTCAGTTTACTAAGTAAAGACTTCGAGGATCGGCATCGATACAGTGAAATCCAGAACCCAGTGGCTACAACATGGCTTATTTCCTTTGACCAGATTTTACGCTCTTGCCCATTGGCGGCAAAATACCTCAAACTCATGAGTATCTTGGCAGAGAAAGACATACCACGGTCTCTTTTAACTAAATCTAAGAGAGTTGAGAGTTTAGAGGCAATTGGCACCCTGAAATCATACGCATTTATTACTCATCAGGAGGGAGATTTGTTTAATATGCACCGGCTTGTGCGACTAGCTATGCGGAACTGGCTAGAGAAGGAGGATGAGCTGGAGGAGTGTGTGGCGTCTGCGGTGCAGCGGCTTGATACGATTATGCCGTTTCCCGAGCATGAGAACAGGGACGTATGGATAAAGTTGCTGCCACACGCACAGGCTGTCTTGGAGTATCCAGAACGCTTGACGAGCAGCCAAACAAAATCTCTCCTTTTTTCCAAAGTAGCCTCAGGCAATGATAGACTGGGGCAATATCGCATAGCAGAGGAGATGTATCGACGGGCGCTCGAGCTCGATGAAAGGACGCTTGGCAAAGAGCATCCAGTTACACTTGATGATATGAACAATGTTGCGCGTTTGCTAAGGAAACTAGGCAAATATAAGGAGTCAGAGAAAATTTACAGGGAGATTCTCGAGATTGATGAGAGAATGTTTGGCAAAGACGATCCAGACACGCTTAGTGACATGAGCGACCTTGCGCTTGTGTTAAGGAGACTGGGTAAATATAAAGAGGCAGAGAAATTGCATCGGCAGGTACTTAAAGTTGAGGAAAAGACGCTTGGAAAAGATCATCCAGACACACTTAAAAGTGTGAATGAACTTGCGATTGTCCTGAGGAAATTGGGCAAATACGAGCAGGCAGAGAGAATGCATTGGCAGGCGCTCGAACGCGAGGAGGAGATGCTAGGCAAAGATCATCCACATACACTCAGTACTATGGATAGCCTTGCGCTTGTGGTTGCAAGCCAAAGAAGATACGACGAGGCAGAGAAAATTCATCGGCAGGTATTTGAGACGAGGGAAAAGGTGCTTGGCAAAGACCATCCCAAGACAATTGACACCAAAGACCACCTTGCGTATGCGCTTGGAGGTCAAGGCAAGTACAGGGAGGCAGAGCAGATGCATTGGGAGACACTTAAAATGAGGGAAAAGATGCTTGGTACAGAGCATCCACATACACTTATAAGTATGAATAACCTTGCGCTGGTTTCTGTAGGTCTGGGCAAGTACGAGGAGGCTGAGCAGCTGTTTCGAAAGACACTTGAGCTAAGGGTGAAGGTGCTTGGTGAAGATCATCCGAATACACGGAAAACTCGGGATCGTCTTGCAAATTGCATAGAGGCAAAGGGCAAGCAAGGAGCTGTAGCTTGATCAAATATCGCGCCTACACGTATATAACAGTTGGGCTCACGCAGATAATAGCAGTTGAAATGCCAAATACATGGCCATCATTACCTTGGAGAGATGATTCGAGGCCCAGTGGTCAATATCTCTACTAAGCGATTAATGATCTTTCGTGAGTTTATATAAATAACAATTTCCAAGCGGAAAAGCCTGTTTTAGGTTTATATGAGCAGATCGGCCAAGGAAGCCGAGTCAATAGTTAGTTATCTAAGGCAATGAGTAGCTACACATTCACATCTTTAGATTTCTGATGTAATTTTGTCACTAGCCAGCTGTCTAAGTCATTGAAAACAGCATAAGAAATAAATTTATGGGTTTGACTGGATGTAGAGGAAGGATGTATGTTATAACGATTCTGTTCATCTATCCTCTCAGTTCGTTATTTATCTGAGTGTGTAAGCCCTTTTCATTGACCATAAAGTCAAGTCGTAACGGTCTATTACGAGCAGAATACAGTCCCATTTGTGGAAGCGGTACACCAGTCTCCATCACGCAAGCAGGGGTTTTCCACGTCGCAGAGAAAGCAGATTCCTCATCTTCCGTCCATGTCTCTCTTAAGAACGGAGCTGGTTTGATTATCGACGAGCTTGAATTTCGTAAGCAATATTAAATTAATCCTGTACTTTCTGAGCTTGAATTACTATCAGATGTAGCAAGAGCTGTTGGCGTTATAAATGAGAGACTTTGGAGTGAAGTTCACATTTTGTAAGTCAGCGATGATGAGATGTTTTAGGAACTATTTATATAATGTAAAGTAGCAAAGGGTGAGGCAGCATCTATGGACTAAATACTCCGGTTGGGAAATATAGTATATCAGGTATCAAGGTCTCATTTGGAAAGTAAATTATTCTATTAATAATGGTGAACTATCGCTTAAGAATGGAGCCTAAATATGCTTAAATTTGCATTATCCTGGTCACAGACCGTGGCTTCCACTGCTCATCGGCATCATGACGTCTCTGCTTCCAACATTTCAGAGTTTGGCTGCAATACAAAAGAGTATCCTTCTACTTAATAAAAGATTTAAATTCGTGGAATACCCTTACAAGCCATCCCGAAACCTGTTTTCATGCCCAAGTGTGCTATCACTGATGACTTGCAGGTAGCATAATTTTTTTATTGCAGCCGTGATGGTGTTGCCTCCGTGGTTTAGAAAGCATTAGAAAGCATTATGATGGATTATTACGACTCTTGCATATATGATTACAGCCTGCATTCCGCTCCCCTATTGCGAGTCCTCAGCTAGAATGCAGTATTCGCATCGTATGAGATCAGATACGACGTATGAAAAATTGTCCAGAGATATCTAGACAAAACTGTTGAGCTCATGCAATTGTAATATCGGCCGAGGAGGTAAAAGAGCAAATTAGAAGAACAATTGTTCAAGATTGTCAAGCTTCTGAACTGTGCTACTGATTATGTGAAACATGTGGTAGACTGGGGGCGAGAGTACTTTTCTAAGCCATCTATAGTAGGCGTAAACAGCGTACATTGACAGGGCAACCAATGCATCGTTTGTTCTTCTGCTGCTGCATTAAAAGCTGTACCGGGAAAGCCAAGAGATGGCTTGGACTTTAGGATTCGCTATGAGTTGTACTCTAAGGACGGGCAGGTTTACTCATCTCAACGTATCTTTTCGTAATGGGTACAAGGCAGCGATCCGTTCGGAGCATTGAGCTTTCTTGAGCCAAAGCACCAGTATATTAAATTAAGCTTCCGTATCTCTCATCAATTTTCTCAACATCCCACCACTTTCTTCACTACTACTTGTCCAGCCGCCAGACTTTTCGTGTCATCCCGCCACCGTTAACATGTACTGCTCCATTCAGCAGCCAAATAAAATTTCTACTATGATAAAATGAGGCGCTTTGGACGGGTCCTGATGGGAGTTGGCTACGTGTCTATGTGAGAGGTAGCGTCGATTTTAGGGGGACGCGTACCAGCCATGTCACGAGAACTTCACTTTATACGGCCCTATGAGCAGCTCGGCATCTTTATTAGGGAATGAATGGGGATTCTTTTTTTTGTTGAATAACAAAATGCTCGTCCAATCTCACCTGTTGAGTTACATGAATTGTATAAATCTGAGGGTTGCCTCCCAGCCTGTTGACTGTAACTAAGACCTTTCAATATACTAGTTACTTAATATTTCCATCAAGCTGCCTATTCAACATTTTTGCTTTCGTATAAAAGACTTGAGCTGCCCAATCTCAACAGTTGTTAGCTACAAACCCTTGTCTATTGCTTTTGCCTTAAGAAACATCTACTTGGTCCAGATTTTGTAAGTGAGCAGAATAAGCAACACGGAAAAGGGCCAGCATACATGATGTTGTTCCTTCGAATCATCCAAGCTGCTTTTCTCGCAATTGCAGTTGCGGCTGCAACCGCACCCACGCCAAACTCAACAGACCCAATCCAAGAACCAGATTGGTCCGCCATTGTCCCAAGCCGTGATCTCGAGTATCACGACTGCTACAATGGCCTCAAGTGCGCTCGCCTCTCCGTTCCCCTTGACTGGCGCAACGCCAGTGATGGTCGCCTTGCACACATCGCCATGGTAAAGCTACCTGCTGCCGTCCCAGACGATGACGATACCTTTGGCGGCACCGTCATCGTCAACCCGGGAGGTCCAGGACTCTCTGGCGTCAGCTACCTTGTCGAGAGGGGCGCCAACGTCCAAAAGCTGCTCGTTGACATACCAGGCACCCGACACTATGAGATTGTCTCATTCGATCCTCGGGGTATCGGCAGGACAACGCCAACGGTAAACTGCTTCCGTTCAAATGAACTTGCCCGCACGGCGTGGACTTTGGAAAACCATGCCAACGGCCCGCTAAACTCCAAGTCAGCCATCAGCTACGGTCTGGGCCTCTTTAGATTCCACTCTTTACGCTGCCAAGAGGAGGATAAAATGAGGGGCTCTGACGCGGAGGCAATGATGTTTGTCAACACCCCAAGCGTAGCTCGCGATATGGTGGAGATGGTGGACAAGATTGACGAGCTGAGGAGGCGTGAGGCGGTCAAAGGGCTGAAAGGGGGACAAAAGAAGCTTGAGTATAAGAACGCGACGGCCCCCCGGCTCCAGTACATTGGATGGTCGTACGGCAGCATCCTGGGCAACTACTTTGCGTCCATGTTCCCTGGCCGAGTTGGACGCATGGTACTCGACGGTGTTATGGACCCAAGAGACTATGCTACTGGCACTGTAAGTAAAACATGTACCAACATCTTACCACTTGTACAACTTCTTTTGTTCTGGAGAGAAACTTTATCTAACCAGCAACCTAGGGCTGGCGCTTCAACACTCGGGACGCAGACAGACTGCTCGAAGAGTTCTGGAAGACCTGCTACGCCATCGGCCCCCAACGATGCCCCTTTCTGAAGTTAGAAGACGATGATTGGAAAGCGACTCAGAAGCGCTTCTACAAATGGGTCGAGCATCTCGACAGCTATCCCCTGGCCACAAGATCGTCCTCGGGCGGATTGATGGCTCTCAGAGGGGAGGATGTTCGTCGCATCGTCGCCAACGCGTTGTACAGCCCTCTCCAGCACTTCCGGCCCCTTGCGATAGCACTCTACGAGGGAATGACAGGTTATCCAGCCCTGCTATCCAAATGGGCCGATGTGGGAATCCCCAAAATCGAAGACACTTGCCTCAGCAAACCCAAGGTCTCAGCCATGCCGGAAGTTAAGGAAGAGCAGGCCATGGCAGTCCTCTGCAGTGACGGCCAGAACATTAACGGCCGCAGCATTGCCTGGTGGGAGGACATTGTCTCTGAGCAGCGCAAGCAGTCGAAGCTCATGGGCTACCTCTGGGCTTCAATCCGCTTCTCGTGCTCGGCCTGGCAGTTCCATCCCAACTGGGAGTTCCGCGGGCCCTTTCGCTCGCCAAAGCCCAGCAGCAATCTCGATACCGGCCGCCCAGCCGCGCCGCTGCTGTTCCTCAGCACGCTCCTAGATCCTGTGGCGCCGCTCAAGGTCGCAGAAGAAGCGGCCAAGAACCACGTCGGGTCCGTCGTCGTGACGCAGAAGAGTCTGGGCCACACAGCCTGGGGCAGCGCGCCGAGCAAATGTACGTGGAAGATTGTCTCTGAATATCTCTCCCAGGGCGTTGTGCCTAAGAAGGGGACTGTGTGTGAAGAGGACTGCGGTCCATGGGACGAAAAGTGCAATGCGTTCGAGGTGACGGAGAACTTTGACGTTGATGAAAGGGCGTGGAAGGCCATGTTTGATGCGAAGGAACCTGGGCCAAGACAGGTACCCCTTGGATTGGAGTAAAATGTTAATTTAACTTACAGCGTTGAGCAATCCAGAGCATCTTGTTTCACTCCAGCATAATCCAAGGGGTTTATAAAGGTGGTTTCAACTTTTTTTCAATTTCTTTCTAGTTTCGTTATATATTTCTATTAAGTATGTTCAGATGCAAATCCAAATCAAGCATTGGCATACTGCTTGTTGAACGCCCGTCCAATAACCATTCTTCTAATCTCAGAGGTACCAGCTCCAATCTCGTACAGCTTAGCACTAAAACACACAAAGGTTAGATCAATCTCAATTTTCAAAATAGGCGGGAAAGAAACTTACTCTCTCAGGATTCGAGAAGCGGGCATCTCCTCCATGTAGCCCATACCGCCCAGCAGCTGGATAGAGTCGAGCGCAACCTCCGTCGCCCTCTCAGCCGCGTACAGAATAGCTCCAGCGCAGTCCTCGGTGCGAATGACACCCTGCTCGTCAACCTGGCGGGCAGTGTTGTAAGTGTAGGCGCGCGAGGCCTGCAGCTTGGTGTACATGTCGGCCAGACGGCCCTGAATTAGCTGGTTGTGAGCAATTGGCTGGCCAAACTGCTTGCGCTGGTGGCTGTAGGGCAGGGCAACATCCAGAGCAGCCTGCATGAGACCCAGGGGTCCAGCGCTGAGAACCAGACGCTCCAGATCGAGACCCTCCATCAGCACGCGGACACCGCCGTTGACCTTGCCGAGGATGTTCTCGGTGGGCACAAAGACGTTCTCGAACATGAGCTCGCCGGTGTTGGAGCCGCGCATGCCCATCTTGTCGAGCTTGCGCGCGCAGGAGAAGCCGTCGGCGGTGGTATCGACCAGGAAGGCGGTGATGCCCTTGGATCCCTTCTCGGGCTCGGTCTTGGCGTAGACGACAATGACGTTTGCGTCGGGGCCGTTGGTGATCCACATCTTGGATCCGTTGAGCACGTAACCGCCATCAACAGGCTTGGCCGAGGTTCTCATGCTGACGACGTCGGATCCAGAGCCAGACTCAGACATGGCCAGGGCACCGACGCTGGTGCCCGCGATGAGGCCCGGCAGATACTTGGCCTTCTGCTCGGCATTGCCATTCAGCGAGATCTGGTTGACGCACAGCTGTGAGTGCGCGGCGTAGCTCAGAGCGATGGATCCAGAGGCGCGAGACATCTCCTCGAGCACAATGCAGTGCGCCTGGTAGCCCATTCCAAGACCACCGTACTCCTCGTCAGCAGTGACGCCCAGGAAGCCAGCCTCTCCGAGCTTTGGCCACATCTCGGCGGGGAAAGCATTGATCTTGTCGGTGCGTGCGGCGAGCTCTTCGGGGATCTCGCGGCGGGTGAAGTCGTGGACGCGTTCGCGGAGCTCTTCCAGCTCTTCTTGGGAGGGCGGAGTGAAGCCCTGGGGGTGTTTCTGAGAGTGGAGGCGCTTTTGGCTGGAGATGGAGGATGAGAGTAGTGAGGGTCGGAGGAGTGATGAGGCTGGTGATGACCGCGCAGGGCGGGCGAGTCTGGAAAAGGCCCTAAGGCTGGACATGTTGGCGGCGATGGTGATGTAGATACGATATGTATAAGGTATGTGTATGTGGTGTTGCGACTCTGCTATGTACGTCACTGGTATAGATCGATCTTAGATCCAGATGCTATACAACAGTGGGGGAGAAGCACAATGCGGAGGGCAAGAAGAGATGCAATGGGGAATGAGGAGAAAAAAAGAAGAAGAAAAGACAAAGATTCGAAGATGTAAACCGAGATTAGAAAGAGAAAAAGGAGAAAAAGCGTGACAAGTCAGACAACGACCAGAAAAGAATAATTCATGGATTCAAAAACCCCCAGTCTAACTGCTTTGTGCCGGCTCTCCCCCAGGCCATTTTCAAAAAAAAAAAATTGGAAAGGCTGCAAAGTGCCACTAAGCCGAGGTGTCTCCCCTGCTGCAGCTCCCACTAACGCTGGCCAACGGCCTGTCGGGCGCTTCGGCCACTACAGGCTTTAGAGCCGTGCCCCCCCAGCGTCTTCTTCGGCTCAGCGCGGCTTGTGGCGGCCCGGGGCACCTCAGCTGCGAACAGCCGAGAAGGGCAAACTGACGTACTTTGAGCTTCGAGGCAGCTCGGCTGAGGGAGCAGGTGCCAGCATCACCATTTATCTTGTGCGCGGTGTTAATATTCCTGATTTTTGCACTTTATTTTTTTGTGTGTTCTGGCATCTCGTGAGCATCTCACATCACCAATTGACTCTCTCTCTCTCTCTCATTCTCTCATCATCATGTCTCTCTCACGGCCGTCTCGCCAGGCCCTGCGCCTATCCCGCCAGCTCCAGCTCCGCCCCTCCTCCCTCTCAATATCAATATCCTCAACACCATCGTCACAGGCATCGCGAGTCTCCCGCCGCTCAGCAGCAACCCTCACCCCTCCCCACCAGGCTGGCGCAATCTCTCGTCTCCCCACAAACGTCGATCCCTCATCCCCAGAGTTCAAGGACAATGAGGCCCAGATGGCCGACATCACCGCCCGGCTGCAGAGCCTCACCAAGACCATCCAGCAGGGCGGCTCCCAAAAGGCCCGCGACAAGCACATTGCGCGCAACAAGATGCTGCCGCGCGATCGTGTCGCCGCGCTGATTGACCCGGGCACCACCTTCCTCGAGCTGTCGCCAATGGCTGGCTACGAACTGTACCCCGAGGCTGAGGTCCCAGCCGGAGGCATCATCACGGGTGTCGGTGTCGTCGAGGGCGTCACATGCGTGATTGTCGCCAACGACAGCACCGTCAAGGGTGGCACGTACTATCCCATCACCGTCAAGAAGCACCTGCGAGCCCAGGCTGTTGCGCAGGAGAACAAGCTGCCGTGAGTTTCCTCATCTCATCTCACTTCCCTCTCATCAATCACCATGTATAAGACTAACATTGAAAACAGCTGCATCTACCTCGTCGACAGCGGCGGTGCCAACCTCCCCCACCAGGCCGACGTCTTCCCAGACCAGAACCACTTCGGCCGCATCTTCTACAACCAGGCGCGCATGTCCTCCCAGGGCATCCCCCAGATCGCCGTCGTCATGGGCCCCTGCACCGCCGGCGGCGCCTACGTGCCCGCCATGAGCGACGAGAGCATCATCGTCCAGGAGCAAGGCCACATCTTCCTCGCCGGTCCTCCCCTCGTCAAGGCCGCCACCGGCGAGGTCGTCAGCCACGAAGATCTCGGCGGCGGCAAGATGCACTCCTCCGTCTCTGGTGTGACCGACTACCTCGCCGTCGACGACGCCCACGCCATCACCCTCGCCCGCCGCAGCATCTCCAACCTCAACTGGCCCAAGCAGGCCGCCGCGACCATCCCCCCCGCAGAGACCTTTGCTGAGCCGCTCTACGACCCCAATGAGCTTCTCGGTATTGCCACCACCAACCTGCGCAAGCCAATGCCCGTGCGCGAGATCATTGCCCGCATCGTTGACGGCTCAGAGTTCTCAGAGTTCAAGCGTGACTTTGGCACAACCCTCGTCACGGGTTTCGCCTCCATCTACGGCCAAAAGGTCGGCATCGTCGCCAACGACGGCATCCTCTTCGCCTCGTCCTCCGTCAAGGGCGCCCACTTCATCGAGCTCTGCGCCCAGCGCGGCATCCCCCTCGTCTTCCTGCAGAACATCTCCGGCTTCATGGTCGGCTCTGCCTCTGAGCGCGACGGTATCGCCAAGCACGGTGCCAAGCTTGTCACCGCCGTCGCCTGCGCTGATGTGCCCAAGTTCACCGTCGTCGTTGGCGGCAGCTACGGTGCTGGTAATTACGGTATGTGCGGTCGCGCTTACTCACCTCGCTTCCTGTGGATGTGGCCCAACGCTCGTGTTGGTGTCATGGGTGGTGAGCAATTGGCTGCTGTCATGGAGACAGTCGGCAAGTCAGTCGATCCTGAGCTCAAGGATCGCATTGAGCGCGAGAGCGAGGCTACCTACTCTTCAGCGCGTCTTTGGGTAAGTCATGATATTACATATACAGAAACAGAAACACATAAAGAAGAGACCATCAGCTAACAAATCATGGTAATAGGACGACGGCATCATCCCTCCCCAGCACACTCGCCACTACCTTGGCCTCGGTCTGAGAGCCGCCATGGGTGGCCGCAACGAGGTCAAGGCCGGAGATACCAAGTTTGGTGTCTTCAGAATGTAAAAAGCAAACAAAAAAGAGGCATAATAAAAAAAGAGATATAAAAGAGACAATAAAGAGAAGAAAAAAATTGGTTTTCAATATGCAACATGTAACGACTTGGTGTGTCATATGGAATGGTATCCCCCCCTTTTTTTTTCAGAATTAGACATCTATGTACATTTCACTACTAGCTACACACATAATCATTGATTGCTCGCTCGACTACTTTCCATCCGAGATATTCGTATCAGTTCAACAACGAA
Source organism: Trichoderma hamatum GD12 (assembly GCA_000331835.2). Taxonomy (NCBI): domain Eukaryota; kingdom Fungi; phylum Ascomycota; class Sordariomycetes; order Hypocreales; family Hypocreaceae; genus Trichoderma; species Trichoderma hamatum. The sequence continues at coordinate 53,753 of ANCB02000246.1, forward strand.
CTGCAGTGATATTTGATATCAGTTAATCTACTCCGCCTCTGATGAAAACGCCTGCGCTAATCTCCTCTTCCACCTTTCTCGCATTTGTAAATGCACATGAAAAAAATAATGGAAAAATAAGAAAGAAAGAAAAAGAAAAGAGAGAAAAAAAAAAGTCTCAAAAAAAGAAAAGAGAGTCCATGACATGCTTATACAAGATTTCCCAACCGTATCGCCCTTTTTTACCTCTTACGTCTCGTCTCATTGTCGCAAATAGCCGCCTCCCTCTCCCAGTTTCAACTAGTATATTAAATGTGGTATCCCAGGTTTGTACAAAATGGGGGTAGCGCCACCCCTTAAGGCAACCGTATAGTCCTCGACTTTCTTTATATATATGATCGAAGTCTTGGCTTGATGTGCTGTTGTGCCAAGAGCTGTTTGAGTATCACCTCTTCAGAAGCCGAAAAGAATGCCACGTTTTGACATCGTCTTGCCTCCCACAGGTCCTTGTCCAATGTTGACTGTGGCATCAACCAGGTCAACCGTTCTATTCCCTCCGATGGAGATGCTAGATGCCTGTTTGACTGTCACTTCGGAGCCGTATTTCGTAATTGCCTGAGAAGCCTGGGTGAAAAACTGTTGGAGCTGAGTCTGCGCTGTATTGGCAGCATCGATACTGTCTTCTTGGAGCACGTACAGCACGGCTGTGCGAGCAAAGTCGAGGACTTCTTGCGTGACGGTGAACATGGATGTCTGTTTGGGTGAAGAAGAAGAGCTCGTAGATGAGGGGCTTCTTCTTCGAACTCGGGATGGCACTTCGCCAAGGACAGCAAAAAAGTCTCGTGATGTAAGGTTGGGGGTTGGCCCAGAGGTCTTGTCAGTTGCGTCCTGAGCATTATCAGAAGTACTCTGAACTTGCGCATTGGCCACACCTTTTCTCGTCGACTGGCCATCAAACGTAACAAGAGCATTCTGTGCAATGCAAGAAAGGTTGCCCGTGTTAAACCTGGCCAGGATTTCTGTCCCCAAGAGAGGGATGGAAAAGTTCTTTTCCGAATCGGCAATGATGCGTGGTATAGCCATGCCGAGTGTGACGTTGTTAATATGGGCAGAACCGTCCGTTGGAATCAAGTTTGTCGTCGTGCAGCCCGATGAACCGTTCGTGCCACAGTTGGCTCCCGTGAACCCGTTGGTGCAGATGCATGAGCACGTACCATTAATCACGACACCACTGCCACCATTCAGGCACGGTAGAGATTTTGCGCAAGACTGCAGGTTGACCGCCGTTGATTTGTTGCTGTTGTTGCCCAGGTTCTTGAATACAAAGTACTCCAAGGGTATAACAATAGCGGTCGCAATGATACACAGCATCAGGAGGATGATCAGGATGAAGGCCCATACGGGCAAACCGCAGCACTTGCGAGCTTTGGGTTTGGCATTGCCACCGGCTGGCACTTCCTGGTCGTCGGGGGTCATCATGAATTTCTCACGGCCGGTGTAAGGACCTCTTGGCACAGAAGGCCAGGCATCCGCGGGTCGGTGAGTGTGTACAGGGGTTTGCACAGGTGGTGGGAAGGCGGCCAGCATATCTGAGAGACCCGACTGATAACGATCGTCTAATTTCCATTCATCGCGGTTAGCGGCATATCAATATCCATTTTTACTGCAGGCTTACGACATACCAAAAGAACGCTTCATTCCGCTGGCGCTGCTTGATTTTTCGTTAAAGAAGTCGAGTTCGTCGAGGCGGCTTGAAGGTCGTTTGCCCTTGTCAATCATTGAGGCCAGGCGCGTGGCTCGTCGGATCAGGTCTGGTAAACTGGTGAGACTGCCTCTCGATTCAGCCTCTCGCACGGCGTCGATATCCAGCCTCGGCGGGCGTCGAATGGCAGAAAGGCGACTGGTCGGTGGGGGAGATCCCGCAGCTCTGCGTAAATCTGCCGGGCTCATCGTGCCGGGCTGGTTTAGATGTACTGCTGCGATATGGGTTGCCATGCCGGGAGTCTGTTTGTTTGAGAAGGTGTTGGGAGTAGAGTCGGTGGATTCTTCGACGAGGCCCGTTCCGTCATTAAACGGATTGGCAGAAGCCGGCATCTTTCCCTTGGAGTGTGGACTAGAGAGTGTCTGAAGTGCATATTCGTCTTGGCCGGATACCAACCCGCTCTCATCGCTATAGTCGTCTGATCCGGAATTTCTGCTTCTCTCCGTCAACGATTCTTCGTAGAATCCTCCTCCATGAAATCCCGGACTGGCGCCCGCAGAACCACCTCTCCATGAGTCGGGCATTGCTGCGCTCGAAGCATAAGAGTTGTGAGATGTATAGGCGGAATGTTCTTCAGGAATCGGAGAAACAAAAGATGTTGCAGAGTAAAAGGACGACTGTCCTCTTCTGCTAGAGGGCGGTGGCCCCAGGTTTGCACTTCTCCTTGGGCGATCTGAAGTCTCTGAAACAGGGCTTTCGACCTCTGATGGGCTGGCTGGTCCTCCTGGGACACGGAATATGGGAGTTGGTTGCTGTTGACGGGACTGGTCTACCATGGACGGGACTTGGCTTGGGCGTGGCGGTCTTTGGGGGGCTACTCGAGGTCGGTCAGGCGGTGGACGATATGATTCTGCATCCGGGGGGAACTCTGCATCAGGGCTCTGCAGCGGCCACTGAGAAGCTGGCGACGGTCGTGAGTTTGTTGTTGCCATGTTACCATTCTGGCCGTTGGCTGCTCTTGATCCGGTCGAGTGGTGCTGTGATACCTCATCCTGAGGTGGTGTATCGTAACTCGTCGGATTGTGTCTCAGCCGCTGCTCACGCCTATTTGACTCGCTACTGAAGGGGAAGCCAACCTGGGCTCGGTCCCGTGGCCTTTGGGAGGACGGTGGAGATTGTGCCGGCCAATCCCTGCCTCCATTATATGCCTGGCTCATTTGGAATGTCGTCGAGTCTAGCTACAAACCATCCGGGGTAACAGTGCTTGGGTAGCTGTCGACATCCAACGAGGGCGACAGTCTGGCCTGAGACGTATGGATGGTAGCCGAACTAGCTGAAACTAACTTGGTTGCACTGGTCGAAGTGAAACCTGTCGCGAACTGGCTGGATTGAAGTTGAAATGTTTGAAACGAACGAAGAGATGAAAAGCATTTGAAATAAGGCCAGAAGTCGTGCTATCAGCTCTACACGCTATATCAAGCAGATCCGTACTCAGAGAGATGACTGAATGAGTGAAGTCTATTAACAAGCAAGGTCAGATATGAGTAACGCTATGTACTGATACAAGTCTCGAAAGGCGGGAAAGAGAGAGCAAGCGTAAATGCGATGAGCCGGTGAGTTAGCAACAGTCTGAGCGTCGACAAAGATGCGAAGAAAGATGTCGAGCAGTTTCATAGACTTTGCATGAAACGCATAAATCGAAAGACGGACTCTAAATAAAAAAAAGATTGGACGATATGTAGAGGCCTAGAGCAAGGTGGGAGGCAGGCAGAAGTGAACGATCAGCAAGACCTACCTTTGAGGAATGAAACGGCGTATTCACCTGGAACAGAATCTGGCAGAAAGAGAGAAAATAAAGAAACGAAATACGAAAAGAAAAAAATGATAAAATGAAATAAAACTTGAATTAAGGAAAGCGGGGAAATGAATAGTTCAGCAGCAGCAGCGACTAGCAGCTGGTGATGGGGGGGGAGAAAAGAAAGAAAGAGTAAAGGTTAACGCAAGCGAGAAAAAGACAAAACTGGGGGGGGGGGAGAGAGATGAGATGTTGGAGGAGAGGAGGATTTTTTGGCGAGCGAGGCGGCCGAAGGACGACCAGGATTCGAGGGGTTTGCCTGCTGCGGGCCTCTCGGCAGCTTCGCCTTGCCTGTGGCTTGTCGTTTTGTCGGACGATGCGGCCCAGCCTGGTGGTTCTGACGACCAGCTCAGAATCACAAAACAATGCAGAGGAGGCAGAAGAGGGGACGAGAGAGAGAGAGAGAGAGGAGAAGGACGAGGGCCATGCGGTTGAGGTGCCGGGAGCCAGGGCATGCATGTACAGGTACAGGGGTCGTTAGTGGGCACTTTACCTGGTTCCAGGTCCTGTTCCTGGCTGTGGGGAGGTCGCTTCGCCGTGCCATGGGCTGCCCTGAGCTCTGGCTGCTGTAACGAGCTACAGCATCCGGCGCTGGTACCGGTACGAGCGAGTGGTATAGTGCCTGCAGCAGGGATATCCAAGGGAAAAAAGGGAAGCCCACCAGGAAATTGAAGCTTGAACAGGCTATCATGCGTAATGTCCAGATCGAGCATCCGGCCAATCAATTTCCGCAGAACACGGACATGTCTTGGTGACACATGGTTAAACGTGCACATCAGTGGTGTCTGAGACAGATCTAATAATACGACTATAACATATAAATTGGATGAATGGTTAGTATCAACAATGCTGAATCGCCATTGTTGTCAATACATGCCTGCAACAAAAACTCAATTTAAGAAAAGAGATTGGCGGCATCAATGCTCCAAGCCACAGCACCACAGGCCAGGCCCAGGTACCGGTACAACAGCTAGAAGCACATCATACCAGCAGTCCCCTGTGCTAGTCTCCGTGTTGGGGCCCCTGGAAGCCACTCTAAAGGCAAAACACTAGCGCCAATTGTTCCTGCAGGTGGCCCGTTCGCAGCACATTTGCCCAGCCGCGTGTGAGGCCTTTTCATTCGCTCCAATTACATACACTACAGCATGACGATGTTGAGAAGCTCCAGCGTATCACCAACCCGCGCCATTCAGATTTGAGCGCTGGCCATCTTTTCGTATTAATCTTGCCTAGATAAGCGTTCTTTTTTATCTTACAGCATTCCCCCCCCTCTCTCCTTGAATGGCTAGACGGTAACAGACACACTTGCATGCATTTACCCTCACGTGTATCGCTTTTATCCTCTAGTACATGCACCCAGTAAAGCATCTAGTGTTGCTCTTCAGCTCAGCTGCAAGCCACAACTCAAAATAGTTCGATTGCCCAGCTTCCCATTTTCAAGCTATCCGATGGCGCTATTTGTCCATTTCCACGATTCGCACTTGAGAGCGTGCCCAGCTGTAGCATCGTCGGCCCTTTCTTGAGCACGTTCCACCTGGCTCCGTCGTGGGTGTCTTGGATTCAATTCACGGATCTGATCCCGATCCACATGGTATCTTTTAGCTGGCAAGGCCAGTGCCACAGCTATTATTAGCACCGATGCTACAGTACTGCTCTGTTTCTCATGCCTCTCTCTTCTCCCTTCCTTTTTGCTTCCTTTTTCTCTTAAATAGGACAGAGCCTCCCCAATGGAGCTCGTCAGCACACTCTGTAACAGCCTGGCCCCGTCATCGTGTCTTGATACCGGGACTAATAAAAATAGACACTCACTCCCAAGGCTGTCATGTAAGTATCGAATACGGGCTGACGATTTGTAAACAGCCCCCGATGCGTCCTCAAGTGTCTTCTCGTACACGATGCCTTCACGCCAGGGCCCTCAGCAGGCCCCAGCCCGATCTGCACTGTATTAGCCCATGAGAAGCTGCTGAATCAAATACAATGTGTGAGTGTCTCAGACACGCATCAAGAGTGGGGCCCGATGTCCGATTCGCATCATAACAGGAATTGCTTGCGATGCCAGCAAAGATTAAAAGGGAGCGCGCGCATACAAAAAGTAATCCTGGAAAAAAAAAAAAGCAACTCAAACTCGATTCATTCTTTGCAATTGTGGCATGATGCTCACATACGCTCTGCAACCTCAGCGGCAATCTGTCCCAAACAGCCCCGACTCTCCGGCAGAAAAGGGAAAAACTCCCCGGATCCCTGCCTCTCATCACACCAGCCAAGAAATATCCACTCATTCGCTCCCCTAGAGAAAACAAGGACTGCGCCGCTTCAAACCCTTGACCCTTGCTCATCTCAGCCAAGGACGGGAAAAGAAGAGGTAAAAAAGCTCACCGGGGTTGCGTATGCGTATCCACGCGCTCAAAAGCCCGGAGGGCTACCTGTTTCGTCGCATACTGTAGCCGCCTCACACGAAACAGTTTTGATTCTGGCTATATACGGGGTGATTGTTTGATAGCCCCGTGGTTCGTATATGCTTACTTTCAAAGGGTGTGTCATGTGTTCTTCTATCGTGGAAACATTGTTCTCTTCCGGGGCAATCTGTAAATCACAGCAGTTGTGTACCTTGATAGGTAGCCGATTTATAGTTTAGGATGGCGCCGTTCGTTAAGCCGAGCACGGTCACTGATCAGCATCTAGATCTCCAGAGCCTCCATGCAAGAATTTTTTTTTCCATTGTCGATAGTCGATAGTTCCATATTCGATACCCTAAAGCTCGGTCCTCTCCGAACTCTCGGCTCTATTTACAAAAGGCGCCCCGCATTTAACAAAAGTCGTAAAATCTATTGCCCAGCTTTCAATCTCCAGTGCCCTAAACTGGATACATATTATGTCCTCCGTTGAATCTTTCATTCTTGCTTTCAACAGCCCCATTAATCGTTATTGCTGCAGTTTATCCATCATGGCTGGAAAAACACTTGCTCCATAGGCCGCCACCAGGATGGCGTTCCAGCCTCCGAGCTCACAGCTCCCTCAACCAAGCTCTCCTGCATGCTGTCCGTCATCTTCCACCACTCGCGCACCTTGGGATTCTCCGCCATCTTCTCCATATCTCCAGCGTAATCGTAGCCGATGTACCTAAACGTCGCAAAGAGCAAACCCAGGTTGTCGTCATAGAAGATGCTATCTGTACGAATGCATAAGCCAAAAGTCTTATAAGAGAGAGTAAGAGCGAGGCGACAGTAAGCTTACAGTCTTCTATGCCGCAGTCCTTGATCTGCTTGAGAACCTCGGGCCAAACCTTGGCATGGCAGGCCTTGTATTCGTCCACGCGGTCCTTCTTGAGCTTGACGACCTGGCCGAACCAGCGACCCGGGTGCTTCTGCTTCATCGACAATGTCCTGGTATGGCCATGGGGAGCAGTTGGCGGGGGCTCTTCTGTAGTTGGGGAAGTTGGCTGCCACATGTTGCTTTACTGCTTCAATGCAAAGGGAGACGGTGAAGGATGTTAAATCAAGCAGAGACTCGGTCTGACGAAAGAGAAAAAAAAAAAGACAAGGAACGGAACAAAAGAGCAAAGATAATTGTCAGCAGACCAGCTGATGTCGCCTGCGGACCCGGATTTGCAAAGCTACGATGAGGGGCAAGAAGTCGCTGTGGGGAAGCACAACGTGTCTCGCAACCCCGCAGACCAAAGAACGAGTGTACTTTCCCAGCAATTATACATTTTTATGTAGGTACACATCTGTCAACGTCGGTGACTGCTGCGCTTATAGAATCTCCATAGCCAGACGATGCAGCTAGCCGGGTTCAGTAAGGAAAAGTGAGTTGTCCGCACGCTATTTGCTCTTCCCCTCGCAAGTCCGAGGCTCCCCCGCATATCGAGTTTGGGGGTCCATGCAAGCATCAGAGGCCGCACCGAGACACAAGGCGGCGATTGCTCCAATCCAGCAACTCCACGTAATGGTTTCCAGCTCTGGGGGAACGGCGCACAGAGACATGCGTCAGGTCACAGGACTGCATATACATAAGGTAGTATGTATCTGGGGTACTTGGAGAATGCATTATGAAACACTCTGGATCTTCTAGCTATGCCTTATAACCATTTCTCTTCTGGTTGATTGCATGAGAGAGAAACAAACAATCATGCCCCCACTGGACCCTTTCCCCAGGTCTTTGAATAATCAAGCGACGGGTGAATTGGGGGGCTTTTAGTTTTGCATATTTCTCCAATAATTCTCCAGTTTGCTAGCAGTAATGCTACAGTACATGTAGATACTCTGTAGGCCAACACATCCACAGTTACCCGGTATAACAAACATCAACAAAACAAAACAAAACAAACCTCAACCCATTGTTTAATATGAACCCAAAAACTTCATCTGGCTGGTAAACCATAAAGCTTTCGCTTTCTAATACATGTTTCTACCTGCAGAAAAAAACGGAGCAGAATCCCCGCCACAGTGGGCAGAAGTGGACTCACGCAACAGATGCTCCAGTCCGGATCTCCCCACACGGGATCAGCCCCCCGGATCATGGCCCCACGCGGCTTGCAGCACCGGAGGATCAAATGGAGTGACGGAGCATTGGAGATTGATGTGGATAGAGAATATAGACATGATGGTATAACTTGCGTACATGCAAGCAGTTAATTAAGTATATACACAGCGGAGGCAAACGATGCTTGTGTTATACCACTGCATCTTAAAGCAATACAACAACAAGACTGATTTACAAGGAAAAAAAATTGTAGCATTCAACTAACGACAGAAAATATGCTAACTGGTATTTGCATATTTGATTTCCCATAAACGCCCTTCGACTCCCCCAAGTTACTGAATCAATTTAGTAATAGTACAGTAAGGCCATTTGTTCTCTTTTCCGGCCATAGTATCATTCTGCACATCTTTTTTTCCTGAGCATGACAAAAAGAAAACATAAATGCTTCAATCTTTTTGATCTTGTCTTCAATGGTAGTGCTGGTGGTTTATTCGCCCACCTATTCGTCGTTCAGCTACGTCATAGCAGGTATATAGTAACGCAAGGAAAAAGACATAAGAAAAAGATTTCAGGCAAAATCACTGCCTGTTTATTTGTCGGCAGGCTCTGCTTGGTAGGCGGGAGCCGGGGTAGAATCCTGGGCTTCCTCAGCCTCCAGCAAGCCCCTCTTCTCCTCCTCAGCGGAGGGGAATTGGGAAGAGTTGCGTCGGTGGTGAGGGCACCAAGATCGGCGCTGAGCTCCGCCACGGACAAACATGCTGATGCGGTAGACGACGCTGCACAGGAACATGGCGAGGCTATCAAAGAGGTTAGCAAAGAAGAGAGAAATAATCAGGTGATATGGGACAACGTACAATGCAACACCAACACCGGCAGTGATGCCCATCAGGACGGGGAGGACAATGTGCGAGGCGACGTTCCTGACAAGGCGGCGCCAGTCGCGCTGAGTGTTCCACTCCTCATGCTCGTGGTGGTGGTGAGGTCTCTCGTGGTGGTGAGGTTGAGGAGGGTGAGGAGGGTGGCCGCCCTCTGCGTGTTCGCCGTGGTGCTCGAGACCATGAGGCTTCTTCCCGTGGCAGCCACCGAAGCCCTTGAGGGCTGACTTGGCACGGCACCACATGGTAGTGCAGGGCATCTCAGGCGCAGCCATGAGCTGCATATCGGAAATGATGATGTCGCCAGTAACAGCCTTGATCAGGCCAACCTTGACCATGGGAATATCGTCGACAAATCGATGGCCGACCTCGATGACCCTCAGCTTAACGTCCACCAGTTCCAGCTGCTGCTCCTCGTCCTTGGCCTTGGGCAGAACCGACAGGCTGTATCCCAGAGTGCGCTCGGTGGCGCTTCCGCTTGCTCGCACGACATCGGCTGTCAAGTCACCACGCCACGGGTCGGCATGGGGATACAGCTCAAAGCCATTAACCATCAATCTTGATCCATCCTCGACGGCAAAATCCAGCTTCAAATGGGTGTCTCTGCCACGGCACTGTCTGCAGGGAACGTCGAGGCTCTGCCCAAACGCTTCGGCGGGTAGCTGGAAGGTCTCCGGTTCGACGGGGAGTGATTTGAAGATGTTCTCGTCCTTTTCGGATATCTCGGGAACGATGGCAAAGGCAGTGGCCGCAGCCGCCAGGGCAAGCTGCTTGAAAAGCATCGTGATGGAAATCGGCTTGTCGCGATGCAAAAAAGAAGAGTGTAGAAAAAAACAGTATGCGACTCTATGCAAGGTTATCGCAGCGAGATTGAAGATGTAAAAAGCAAAAGAGAATGGAGCTAGGAAGGGAGGGCGGATGGCGATTTGGGTGGCAAGGCCTGCTGTAAAAAGGTGTGAGAAGGTGTGACGACGCCCTGTCATTGGCCGCCCAGACTGGCTGCAGACGGCCGGGATTGGCGCCGTCCGATTGTCCGACGGCGCCGGCTTACGAAATCGGCCAGGGATGTGCCGCTGCGTGATTGGGGAGCAGCGACAGCGGCTACGTCAGCTCTCCCGGGGCCAAGCGAGCACTGATGCAGCTGCGAGAGCCGCATATCCGAATAGCTCAGCGGCTTGGCCCCCTGCCAACACTAAATGCATCCTCTGTTAGGTGGTGCCGTACGAGTACGACGTGTTTTAGGAGGAGGGCATAGTAGCATAGCCTACGAATTAGTCATTGATGATACCTACTAGTACTTTGGGTGCCTGGGCGCCGCGCTGTTACAGCGCCACATTCCCAAACTAAACAGCAGCATCAACAGCAGTCCACGCGGAGCTCGCACACGATGCCGCATTCCACTTAACGCAATGCTGCCATTCTCTGCTGGTCCCATACTGTAGGATTCATGAATGACCAGCGAGTGCCATGCACCTACTGCTTCAGACCATTGCGGCAGGTAGGCTGTGCAAGCAGAGCAAGTGCATCCATCTGTTACAAGGCATCAAGTCTCCGCTAATGGGCTGCCGCTTAGGCGAGCAGTGCCCTGGATATCCGTGCTCCATAGGTGCTGCTTTGTCAATAATACGAAAAAACTGGCTCTCAGGCCCATGCATATGCATATACCTGTTTTCCCACTTCTCTGCAAATAGCAAATGCTTCTGCGACATGCGCTCTGCTCCACAAAATACGAAGGCAAATATCGTAATGCATCCGGTTCTTATGCCCTCTTTTACACATCATCGTTGATACTAAACATTTCTGCTGTGCATACACGAGGTGGCATTACACATCGTGGAAATGCCTCTGCCAGCCCCAAAAGCGGCTGGAAACCCGCTCTCTCCGCAATACCCCTGTGCTAGAGGCTTTTCATATCGGCGCCCGCTAATAGTGCTTGGCTAATTAAATAAGAGGCCCCTGGATCTCATACAATATTGATTCATCAAGGTACCATACGCGTAATGCTTGTGGAACTGCGATGACATAAGACAAGCACAGAAATAGCACAGCAAAAGAAGTTTTTGCAGATGGTCTATAACAACATCAAGTTTCAATCTCCCAGACTCACCTTTCAGAGATTTCATTTCCCAAACAAGCATCGGTACAGTTGCAAGAAACGAAAGACTCCCGAGCTGCAGCCACGGCATTGAAACCACCAGTTATTATTGCCGACATAATATATCAGAACCTACGGAGTGAAACACGAGTCGCCATCTTCTGGCTCTCCTAAGATTGCAATGCCATGCCATTCCATACCCCTTTTCCATAATAATCCCCTATAGTGTGTAATGACCAACCTTGAAAAAAGTCCCATTAAAAAAAAAGAAAATAGGAAAAGAAAGAAAGCAAAGATGATGATTAGCGTTCCAACATTCCCAAATATCAAACCAACCCAAACCACCCCTTCTTGGAATCCAACAGGACCATAGAGTAATACAGCCAAGGCACAGTCAGACTTCAAAAAATAACACTCCAAAGTCAGCTCTCCTTTTCGTTATTACTCCTCCCCTTTACCTTGCTCGTATTCGTTGATGTGCTTCTTGAAAAGCGCACTGAGGCGATGCACAGCCGTCTTGCCCCAGTCGACGACAACACTCCTGCCGCCGAGAATGCCATCACCCAGCCCCGTTACGTTCTGGTGACGATGCAGTGGCGAGCCTGCTCCCCAGGGGAAATTTGGGTTGCGCGGCATCGTCTCCTCTGATGGGACTGCCACTGTAGGCACGGGATAGGCAAAGCCCTTGGATCTGGACTCATGGTTTTTTGCCGTAGTTGAAGTCTCAAATGTCGTCGGAAGCGGATAAGGGTAAGTGTCTATTGCAAGAATCGTCGTGTTAGTTTATGACATGAAAGCTTCTAGTAAAGGATCGTTTCCTGTGAAAGTACTTACTGGTTCGAGTATAAGCAGCTGTTGCGTTTCCATATGTGCCATTCCCCGTGCTCGTGGTGTTGCAGGTTGACGTATACAACGGGGTGTGGCGAAGCGAAGACTCTGGAATACCTGTCGTCAACGGCATAGCCCAGCATCGAGTGAGTGTTGTGTTTCCGCTTGGGAAGCGGGTACAAGTTGTTGTGCTGTCACTGATATTGGGATACGGATATACCCACGAATGAGTGCAAGGAGGAGTTGCAGTGGTGCTGTTTGGGTAGAGCGTTGTGACGATAACACTGCCTGTGTGACTGGATTCATGCCCAGTCGCGACGGTACTGGTATTGGTCCATTGTGGCCCGGTGGTAGTTGTTGGACCAGAGACTGTTTCAACAATAGTCGTGATTATCTGGGTCGTGTTACCACTTGCGTGAGTCTCAGATAAAGATGAAGATGGCGAGATGACGGTACCAGAAAGAGCTGATGATCCTGTTGACCATGGCAATGTTCTGGTAATGGTACTCGCAGAAACCGTTACATTAGGCTTTGAAATAGATGCAGAGGAAGTAAGAGTCAACGTAGAAACTGTCACAGTGATCATCTGAGTTGTTGTCGTGGTAGATGCAGCCGGGCCAGTTGAAGACGGCGATACCCTGGTGCTGTTAGTCCAAATGGGTCCGCTGCTAGATGCCAACGACAGGGCAACGGTCCCGGATGATACTGCCGATGTCGACCACGGAAGAGCTGATCCGGTTGTCAAAATCACTGTTGTCCCATTTTGAGTGACTGTGGTGACTGTAACATTGCTTGCTAGAGATGGGCTAGCCGAGCTAGAGCTGATTGTAGATCCACCAGATTCTGTAGTCAACCAAGAGGTGAATACAGTGGTTTTCACAATTGTTCCGCTAGTAACAGTGGAGGAAATGATGACCGGGCCAACAACGCTGCTGCTGGAACTAGCTGCTGTTCCTGACACCACGGTCGAAGAGGCTGTAGTCCGAGATGTGTTTGTCCAAGAGGAGGGAGACACTGTCACTGTTGATTCAGATCCGCTCCATCTAGTGGTCGAAGAGTTGGTAAACGGAGGAACAACACTCCAAGAACTGAGAGAAACCGAGCTAGCTGTGCCAATAGAAGAGCCTGTATTGGTCTTGGTAATAGTGATAGGAACGATTGATGAACCACCAGTTGGAACAGCAGAAGTTACCCAGATGGTAGAAAGATTGAAAGAGTTTGTAAAAGACCATGTTAAGCTTCCACCGCTGATGCTAATACCTGTTGTTGTTGAAGATGGCCTGGAAGTTGAGTTTGTTGCAGGTAGTGGACTGACAGTGATGGTAACAACACTGGCAGTCGTTGAGCCTGTACCACTCGGACTAACAACAGTGCCTGATAGGGTCTCGGTAAAGTTGTGGGTCGTAGGGACAGGGGGACTATTGGAACCAGGCGTCTTTGTCGGCTGGCTTGTCCAGGAGAGCCAAGTCGTATTGAAAAGCGTAACTGGCGGACGAGATGTCCCATGCGTTCCAGACTGAGTAAAGTTCCAATTAAAGGAAAGAGAATGGCTGGAAATTATTGATCGGGAAACTGAAACTGTCGGTGCGGTGTTCCAGATTGTCGAGGTTACGACTTGCCCCGATGATGAAGTCGTGTTGCTGAATGGCGGTTTGCCCGAGGTGGCTGATCCAGATGCTGTGGCACTACTCCAGATTGTGAGAGTAACAATTTGCCCAGATGATCCTGAAGACAAACTTGTATTGCTGAATGGCGGCTGACTAGAGGCGGTTGAACCAGATGTTGATCCAGATGCTGTTGGGGCACTACTCCAGATTGTAGTAGTTACAACTTGTCCAGACGACCATGGATACGAGGTCGTATTGGTAAATGGAGGCTGGCTATTCGTCACGGTCTTGGTTATTGTTCCGTTGGAGCTTGCGGTCCGGGACTCGGTAGTTGTCGAGACAGCAGAATTGTTAGAAGTTGCTACTCCGCCCGTAGTAACAGTAATAACCACCACGGTACCAGCAGGGTTAGAAGCCGCCGTCGAGTTGGTGGAGCCTGAACCCGAGATGGTCGAGGTGATAGTTCTGACGCCTGTCTGTCCTGTAGCTGTCGTATTCCAGGGAAGCTGGGATCCCGTAGTGGATACGAGGCTGGAAGGAATAGAAGTCGTATTAACAGCCCCTGAGCTCCAAGGCCTGGCAGTCGAAACAGACGGCGCCGTCAATGTCAGTGTTTGGACAATGGTTGTGGAGTTTAGCGTCCAGGCAGAAGTTGTAACCGTAAACTGATCACTTGTTTGTGTCGCGGTCCCAGTCACGGTAGACGTTGTGTTGACCCATGATACAGACCTGCTCCATGTCACTGCTGAAGACGACTGAATCTCACCGGAGGGTATCAAACTGGAATGACCAGTGCCGGTTGAATGAGACGAGGACTGCGAAGTCACTACAACAGTGCCATTCATCCGTACGGTCGAGGTAGCAGAAGAAATGGCAGTACCATTGTTGAGTTGCGATGTTGATGCATTACCAGGCACAGACGTAACAAACACTGTTGCCCCAGATGATCTTGGCGAAGTTGATGTAGTAGACCAGATCGTTGTCACGTTTGACTGAGCTACTGTGGCACTAGAGATGGTGCTCAGAGTAACCGAGGTCTGATTGCCCGTAATCGACAATGCAGAAGTGCTTGATTGGGCAGTGGATACCGATGGTGATACGGTACCTGACAGAGTCAGAGTCGACGACCGCGTAGCCTCGGTGGTGCTAATTGAAGAGATGCCTGTCCCACTGCTACTTGATGGGCTCACGGTAACAGTGGCCACAGACGAGTTTGTGAATTGATAGGTCGAAGTAGCAACTGATGGGCTGCTTGACGATGACCATATGCTGATAAGAGAGGACGAGGTGTTTGACAAGGTCCCTGTCGAGATTGACGAGGTAGTACTGGCCACTGCTTCAGAGACTGTGATTATGATGATAGTTCCATTCACGGCACTCGTGATACCATGGCCCGACGCTGTGGTACCAGTAGGTGTAGTAATCACCGAGGTCAGGGTCAGATTTGTACCAGTCGCTGCCGGAGAGCTGGGAGATGATAATGTCTCAGAAGCAGATGAACCAGAAGCGCTTGTCGACAAGGTTGAGTTTTCAGACACAGAACTCGAAGAAGTCAACTGGGTAGAAGACTCAGAGAATGGCTTCGTCAGCGTTACTCCAATTGTAGTCAATGTGACGGTGCGTATGGTTCCATTCTCAGTCAACTGGCTAGATGAAAGCTGTCCTGCCGACGTGCTCGAGGGTGACACCGTAGAGTTGAACCATCCTGTTATAGTGGACACGACGGTAGAACCAGAAGAGGAAAAGCCCGTTGCGGAACTAGATATAGGATGAATGGTGCCGGATTCGCCTTCACTCAAGGACTTAGTCGGCTGTGTAGAAGCTGTGGACGTAGCAGTAGAATGGAAAGTTACATTCTCAGTCGAGAAACTAGAGGGCAAGCTTCCAGTTGACGTGATGGAGGATGACAATGTGGAGTTGGGCCACCCTGTTGTGGTAGAAACAGAAGCAGATCCAGACGATGAAGAGCGTTTGGTGGAGCTAGAGGAAGATATAGGCCGGACAGTACCTGATTCTTCTTCAGTTGAAGATCTGGTCGACACGCTAGACGTCGCTCCCGACGTGCTCAGAGTAGATGTCACTTCCGACGAAAATGAGTAACCTCCGTGACTGGATTCCACTTGCACAGTTTTCGCTGTAACAAAGGTGGTAGAAGCCAGTGATACAGTAATGGTCTGCGTTGTTAGGCCAAGCGAGGACTCTGTGGTTGATGATCCCTCAGCAGTTGTCGATGAATGGCTCTTGTCAGAAGTAGAAGATGCAATCACTGTTCCTGCCAAAGTGGAAGATCTATTTCCAGAAGAGGTCTTGGTACCAGTTGAGTGAGTGGTGGAAATAGTCTCCGTCTTGGTGGTCACATTGGAAATAGTGCCTGTAGACGATCCAGCAGGAGGGGGAGGGTCTGGATAACCGTTAGATCATATACGCAAGCAAAAAGAAGCAGAGTATACTCACAGGCTCCAGATTTGGTAGTGGAGGTAACAACAGAAGTTTCCTCTCCATAGGGAGGAGGATAGTAGCCATAGTCACTTGGTTCGCCATAGTTGGCAGCACGAGGGGTCAAGACCTGGAAATGGTCTGCATCAGCATCGTTGCGATAATCCTCGACGCCGAGACGATGAACTGCAAGCTGTGCCATAGTTGTAGAAACTCCAGCCAGAAGAATAACCACCGTTGGCACAAGGCCAGCAGATAATATTGACACTCTCATCGTGAGTGGGGCTGGGATGCTATTCACTGTTAGAAACAATAGGCGGCGCTCGCCAAGAGGAGCTCACATTTTCCCAACAATGGATATAGACAGAGCAGAGATGCCTGGTGATGTTATTGACAGAGTCGACAATAGATAAACGCAAATGCTGAATGAAGTGAGGAAATTCACGAAGAGGTAAAGACGTTAACGAATGAAGTTGTGGATTGAAGAAGCTGCAACTCCTCTAAGCTGAGATGGGGAACAGAAGAAGAAAAAGAAGTGAGAGAGGAGGGGAACGCGTCAACGTCAACGGCGCGTTATAGAAGAGGGACAACGCGAGCGAGCAAATGTTCGCAGCTGGCAACTCACAAGTGAGAGAAAAGTGAACCGACTCTGGGAAGAAGAGAGGAGGCAGCTCAGACGCCCAAGTACACCTGGCCGGGGCTGGCCAATAAATGGGATGCTCAAGTTGTCAGCTGCAAGCTTGTAGCAAGATACGCTGCTCTCCCTTTTCTCTTCAGACAGATCCCATCAGCCCTCATACCTAGCTAGCTGCCAGCTGGTCACACATCCCAGCTGAAATGGACTGTGCTGAGCCTCTCTTCCCGGCCAGTTCCCTCCCGGGAGCCATACTCCTGAATTGAAAAAGGCTATGTGGTTACAAGAAGCCATCCCGAGTCCTCTCCGACGCTTCGCGAGTCCATGTCTCGGTCATACTGCTGCTGATAAGGGTAGCCCGGCATCATGGGAGTTCACAGTATCAGATTGATGGTGATGGAGATACCAACAGGGCCCCCTGCTCTGGATAGTACCGCCAATTGATGCTCCTCTACTCACCACAATCGGACTCTGCAGTGTACAGATAGATCCTGCATTTGCTGCAGACGCATGCCAAGGGTACACTGAGATCTGGGGCAAGCTAATATGGCCCGTTATCTAGATCTTGCACCCTCCCATGCAAGGTTGCAAACCGCCACGATTCAACCGCTCTGTGTGACGGGTCGAGGTCAAGGCAGCCGTGCCGAAGACGAGCGCGTCAGAGGTTACTGTTTGACGAAAAGTCGATGATATGACCCGAGTTATGAGACGACGAATTGCCAAGGGTCGGCCATCCATCATACACTGTCAAGCATTTTGTTTTATGTAAGGATTCAAATGTAGTTTTTTTTTTCGTGAACTCCAATTTTACCTATGCTGCATTTTAACATGAATAGATGGATATATCCCAGAGGGCTTCCATCTGCATCCGCTATTTAATGGCTAGCCATGGTGAACAGTGCGCACTGGAGCACAGTTATACACGGACTCGAGCTGCACTGCTATCGCCTACTGTTGGACACAAAAGGGTTGCTCGTCGTATAGATGTAGGAAAAGACGGATCAAAGATGCCGTGAGAGCGCCACCGGGGACACAAGAGACTCATGCTGATAACACCGCCCGTCATGTCGAAGACGTGGCTGTATCGTCGGATATTAGATGCCCCTCAATCAATTTTCGTTTTGGCCGAACAATGCACCGGGATATCTCGTGAGATGCCTCCTGGACTCGGTCGTTTGTCTTCCCGCAATCTCCTTCGCACACGCCTTCTCGCATAATGACAGGACGTCTTGTGCCCTCATAACAATGAGGCTGTGTTACTTAAAGAGCCTAGCTGCAGGTATAGACGAGTGTAACATCCGAGAGCAAATCCACGGCAGGAGGGAAGACTAGAGCTGGGTCTCTATTAAATCTTGCTTCATATCCCCTGTCCAGCTATGCCTTCCGTGTTTCAACTTAATTTGGACTGCGGAGAGCTCAGCTGTACAAGAAGCCAGCTTGTTGGGTGCGGGCACAGCTTGAGGAAATTCAATGGCAAAGACAAAAGAGCCTCCGCCTAGTAAGACACATGTTAGTATGCATCAGGATAAGACAGTATGAGACGAGGTCCCCTGAGTTGCCACCATAAAAGAGGTTCAGTCTTGATTGAAAATATCCGTGGTATTGGTGCTAGTGAGAATTTGTCTCATAAAATACCTAAATCCAGTCGCTTCAATTTGTTAACTATCAGCTATGTTGCCAGGTTGAGCTCGTTAAAGAGTACGGGTGTTCCCGAAAGATCCATAAATAGAAGACCCAGCCACGTTTCAATGGTGGCTGGAAAATAAACAAAACTAACGGATTGCCTGGCAGCAAACATTATAGTGACCCCTGTTCCGTGTCCTTGGTCGTTTGTTGGCATCGTGTTTGGCAAGGTCCTAATCGGCTGGGAGATGAACCATGGCTCACTCAAAGCTATCGGCTGCGGCCTGTCTAAGCTTTGGAGCAGTCTCTTTAACCATAGGGTTATGTTGAGACTCGATATCGGCGGCCCAGAGAGCAGCACCAACTAGATGAATCAATAATGGAGCAAATCAGCTAGCGACGTATTCATACCTGTATTTGTATATGAGAAAAAGACAGACACGACCGGGATCATCTCTAGAAGAGTTGCAACAACACCAAAGCTGTGGCAATTTGATTGTTAGAATAGTGTTTCGAACGAGAGAAGGAAATAGCGTATAAAACATACGATGCATAGGCACCGCTATGGGTATTGATCCACTCCTTTCTCTGCGATTCAGACCAGCTCTTGAGCTGAAAATACTTTTTGATTCTGTTAGTACATATACTTTGTTAGTATCGCTCTGAGTAGAAGACATACTCGGCTGTGCACAATGTTTCCTCTATGTTTTCCTGCTTCGGGCGTTAACAAAGAAGTTGTCATGAATTCAAGATATTGGCTCACTGACCATGGAGAAAGATAAATGTTGCGGTACCCACGACAGGGATGAAGTTTAGAGGCAGATACATGATGTATCGAATCATTGCCGTGAGACTCAGTTTCTCAAATCGCTTCTTGAATACTTTGCCCAGCTTCTTCATAGGGTCGCTACCAGCATGAACCTCTCGGCCCTGCTGGACGACGGCCGTTGCGTTTCTGGCAACCAGTGTGCCATCGAAAGTGTCCATGAGAGATTCTTGGAGTAGCCAGGTGCGAGATATCATGTGAATGATGATGGAGCTTTCATTAAGCGTGAGGAGGACCGTCGAGTACACTGCCAATGGGCCATTGAAAAGTGCCATGACGGCAAGCTGAGGGAGGTAGGTAATAACAAACATGGCGCCAATCACAGAGGCCGTGAGCGTGCCATAAGGGACAACTCGGTCGAGCAATGGCTGCCATAAGCTCCGGTGAGCAATGAAGTAGAAAATTCCCTATCATGCTGACAGTTAGACCAATGGCTGCTGGGTATGATATCGCTATTGCACCTTTATGGGGTAGAGATATGCCCTGCTCTGGACAGCGTCAGTGGCCATTGCCCTCGCCTTGCCATAGTCTTCTGTGCTAGTGGACATCAGTATCCCAACTTCGCACTCTAGTGATGGTCCTGCGCACTTACAGAGCATTTTCGGCCCTCCTGCTGATGGAATCGACGACGCGATTGCGCAGCTTGTGCTCAGATTCAGACATTGAGCCGTCACGCTAGCGCCAGGATATCCCGTCTTAGGAGAAGCTTTGTTAAACCCTCAAGAGCCTGATTGAAAATGAAAACTGGAGATGCAATGGAATTCTAATGCTGTATAGCCAAACGCAGAGTATCTCGTCAACTTGCAGTCACGGCTTCAAAGCTTGTTAGATGGAGAGCTTGCTGTCGGCTGAGGTAATCTTCCCAATGCAATGGTGTCGTCATTGGTATGTGCATGTGGGGCCCTCGGCCAGACCCCAACTCTTCCTCAAACTAGCAAACTATCTTGCTACTCCTACACCAGTTCAACCACTTACATCCAACCCCTTGTTAAGATTCTTGCCAGCAGAAGATATGCGCTCACAGGCTGACAAGGAATCCAAATCGCGCGGCGCCAACTCAGGATGCGGCCGCTGAGATGCCATGCGCTTTTGAGTCAGGCTGCCAAGGTAAATCAATCTCCACCTTCAGAGTACACGTCCTGGCTAACAGGCACGATTAGCAAATCAATAGCTGCCGTCTCCAGCCTTAAAACTGGCTGTCTTGCATTCCATTGACCGCATGGAGATGCCCCAGCACTAAGCCTAGGCCTCGGATTGCAGAAACCATGGCGCAAGAGCACATACCAAATGATCGACCACTACGATCTTTGGGGCATGAGCCTCTGGCTTTGATGAAGGCGTCCCTGGAGCACGTTCTCAAGATGACGCCTCCTCAGACTACTTATGAAGTTCACGAGATGTTGGTGGATACACAGGAGGCCCGACTAGCCTTGCCTACTTCTTTTTTCGACTAGCGGACCTCTATCCAGATGTCCAGGTTGCAGGCCACCCTCTTGTGTACTGGACAAAGCAGTATCTGGAAGGCGACAGAGGCGAGGTCAAGATCAACACCCGAGTGCCGACTGTGCTTGGCCCTTATCCAGACTTGGAAAAGGATCCAGGGTCGGAATTCTGGGAGGGCAGAGCTGGTACGCTCTACTTTTTGAGGCTGATGCGCCGCTATATCCCACAGAGCGCCGCTCTTCTCGAAGGCCCCATTGCTCAGGTATCTGAAAAGATTCTCTCAGATAGCATCGACCAGGGCGAGAGGGGGTGGATGTTTTATGATTTGGAGACGAACGGCGCTGGCCATGGCATATTGGAATCATCACGCAGCTAGTAGTGACTACGCCTTCTCTGGCACCGAGGCTGAAGACCAAGCTTGGTGCTGTACTCGATCTCCAGGTGGATGGGAACTGGCCCAGAAACTTTGCACCTGCTGGCGATGACAATCCATTCCTAACGCAGTGGTACCATGGCGCCCCTGGATTTGTCGTCTCTCTCAAAGCTATACGGCCCTATTTTCCCGACATGCAAGGGCAAATCGATGCTGCGATAGCCAACGCGCAAGAGGCCATCTAGAAACATGGATTAATCAAAAAGAAGCCCAGTCTCTGCCACGACATCCTGGTAAATGCACTGTGAGTAATACTTTTATTCTTTCTCCTCTTCTGGATAGTTTTATACTAATACTTCGACAGGGCTCTACCTCGTGGACCGCGCAGAGAGCATTTCCTCTCTCTAGTGACAGTTGAAGCCATTGAAGAAGCCAAGAGACTCGAGCCAGGAGTTTTCAAGCACACATATTACGGCCAGGACACAACAATCACGTTCAAATACCACTCCAGCGCGGCTTGGACTTGGGCAGTGTGTCAACAGGAGGATCCTCTTATGCTCATCCAGACAGACATTTGATATCAGGGATGTATTGGTGAGTTGAGAAATATATGGCCAAGTTTTGAGCCTACTATTTACATTATACGAGACTTAGGTTACGGTTTTGTTGTACACCATTGTAGCCAGAGTGTTAGGTGCTATAAATAGCGTCACTATAAACGAAGTTAGTTATAAACGAAAATGTTCGTGATGTCAGCTTTTGATGTTTCTTCGCTCTCGCCTTAGTATTCGCATTTTCATATGGCGGCATTTCCCTTTCCTGCTCTCGGTGTAATTCTCTCGTTAAGAAATATTTTACAATGTCTATGCACTTTGACTTTATTCATTCAAGGCCGGCCTCGACAATTTTTGCCATGGCTGTTGAATCTATTTGCCATGGCTGGTGGTTACCTGCTACGATAAGCCACATGCACTGCAGTTTCTAACAATATATATGGCAAACAGTGCATCCTTCTTGTATCTAGCGGGGCGAGAGGCTGGTGAAATTCTCCGTCTTTTTATCGCCAGAAATTTACTTTAAGGTACTGGGCACCGCCACGCGTATGTGGGCTTATCGCGAACCGCTATGGTCTCGCTAAATCATCTCATCCATTCTTTTTCATTTTATTCCCATATATTTGCGTTCCTACGGCATTTTTACAAGTATGTTTGACGTAATTTGACGAAAATATCAACGGATATAGTCGAGAATCGCACAACAGTTTGTTCAGATGACAATGCGGTGAGGGAAGAGTCATGGCCTAACCTAAAACGTCTCCATTTCGAACGAGAAATTTTTCTCTCTCTTTCCCTTTCTCTCTCTCTTTATCTCGCTTCTTTCGTAATTCTTATCTAGCAGCCGCCAAGTAGCCGCCAAAGTAGTCGCTTGACTCCAAACGCCCGATTAAAGGTAGCCGATCTGATGGCATCAACCCACGTTATGAGGTACCCAAATCTTATCGAATTCCCAACGGCCCTTTGACGCCATCCTGCATGAAAAAATATCTTAGGGAGAGGTGTGTATGTAGGCGAGAACCACTACAGAGTAACCGGGCAAAGCAAAAAGAATTGATTAAAATGAAAAATAAATAATAAATAAATAAATAATCCGCCATAGTGGACCAATGGATGGTATTACATGCATCAATAGCTTCGAGAACAATCGACGTATACACACCCAATCATCAACTACACGCGTATCGAATGGTTTCTTATCCCCTACTCTAATCGTTTTATTTCCGGTCTCGAACGTCGGCTACAGGCAAAGTGATGTCACCAATGGCATTGTTGTTGCCGTTATCCGTGGCTCGTCCAATGAAGCTGTCGTCCATGATCTGCCCTTTGCCGAGCCATTGCCGACAACCGCTTTCCAATTCTGACAGTCCAAAGCTTTTCTCCACGGCCATCCTGCATGGAACTAAGACGAGGGTCAAACTAGGCTTTCACGTCTAAACACTGGGCGTCGGGGGCTCCGTTGCCGTTGCCATGTCTTGCACGCGGGGACCCACACGCCGTGAACTTCGCGAGATTCCGGCTCGGCAAGACGACACCCAAGTTTCGGAGATCCACACGGCTGATGGAAAGATCGCAGGTCACTAGTGGTGGCCGAAGGATTTTTGGAGCAATTGCTACTTCAATTTCCAACTACATGTGGTTTCCACAACTGGCGGCCCTTCTGCTCACGGCGAAGGGCTTGGCTTCAGCGCTTATTTACAACAGTTCAAAACGGTGCTACAGTACGAAATGGAAGGACAAGAACGTACATGTCGTCATGGCAGAATTCCTGCTGCTACTACATAGTACTAAGGCAGGGCTGATGCTACTTTAGCCCAAAAAGGGCGACTAGACTAAGAACTGACATCGGCACTTGAGAATGGCAAGGGGTCTTTGATGTGAAAGTGGTATCAGACCCACAGGCAGATTTGTAAACCGGGCACGGCAAGGCTGTCGGCTGAAGGACGCATCTAACTCGGCAAAGCAAGCATGACGAGAGACAAGACACGCAGACAGAGAGAGAGACAGAGAGCGAGAGGCATGGCGTATTCGCCTGCATGAGGACCCCTGGCAGCCAATCAATCGCCGATACGTACCCAAGCAACTGGAAAAGAGAAACACCATCAATTTATGCAGGATGTGGCCGGTGGTCGGTGCCGAAACGGCGCGTTACAGCGCCTGAAAGCTGAAGACGGCGGAGATAGGAGAAGCTGAGAGAGAGGGGTTTGCTGCTTGTTCAATGCACATGAGAAGCGACAGCCCCGGAAAAAGGACGCAAATAGAAATAAACAATGAAAAAGGCTCACGAGAGCTCTCTCTGCTGAATCAGGGGCGCAAACCCGCGGGCGTCCTCGTCCTTCAGGGAGCTCTCTATCGGAGCAATGGGCGAGGGATCTCAATCTCAGGGACTGATTGGAGGGCTGGGCAGCTTCTCTTCCTGGCCAGAGCACAGAGAGTCGCAGATATGTCACGCGAGGCAAATTTGGCAAGTTTCCG
The DNA here is from genome assembly GCA_000331835.2 of Trichoderma hamatum GD12. Lineage (NCBI taxonomy): Eukaryota > Fungi > Ascomycota > Sordariomycetes > Hypocreales > Hypocreaceae > Trichoderma > Trichoderma hamatum. The sequence goes on from ANCB02000246.1 coordinate 77,540, forward strand.
CGGAGATTCCGCTTAGGAAGCTGAATTGACCAGTCAGCATCGAGCTTTACTTCCAGAACGCCAGTCCGGGAGAGGAATCGGCCAAAAGTGGAGCAGGTGCAAATACCAATGAAAAAGGAAGAAGAAGAAAAATTGAAGAGAGCCGGGGGGGGAGGAGGGACCATGATAGAATCGGGAACCCGTCGGCATAGTGGAGACGGAGGAAGCTCAAAGGCGCGAGGGTCTTCCAAGGGAACGCTCCCCACGCCGGACCTCCTTCTAAAGTGTGGCTTCTAGGGGATGTGGATGTGGATATGGATGTGCCTGAAGCGAAGCAGGCGACCCGTTGGACGGAGTGCTTCTTGAAGCCGCGCCGGAGTTGAGGGCAAGGGGGCCGAAGGGGTGGGAAGAACGATGGGAGCCTCGATCGACGATCAGAAATCCATGATGTGAAGGGTGGCCTGGACGAAAGGAGAGTGGAGGGGGTGTGTACAGGATGAAAAAGATGGATAGGAATAGTTTTTTTCTTTTTCTTTTTTCTTTTTTTGTTTTATTATTTCTTAGTTGTGAAAATGTCCAATTGGCGCCGGCTGTGATTTATGATTATTGACAAATGAGGGCCAAGGAATTATCAAGAATTATTTCAAAGAATTGTGTCTAGTAACTACATGAGAAACAATGATTCCAGCTATCATGCCTGTATATAGATTCGTCTTACACTCAGCCAGATCGCCTCACGCCTTGCCTTACACCGATGGAGACGTTTCGGGGATAAGGCATCACGCTGATTCGATCGCCCGCCATCATCCCCAGGAAATCTCATCATCATGGCAAAAAAAAAAACAAAAATCTGATTTACAACCATAAAAACGTTCCGCATTGTTTTTACTTTTAATCTTGTTTTTATTTTATTCCTCCTACTCCAGAAAATTCGGAATCAACGAGCGAATGGCAATGAAGCCCACACAAGCCAACTTGCACAAACAAAGGGTTATACAACCCGGAAGATTGCCTAGCCTCGCGATCTAGAAGGGCCAGTTTCAAACCTCTATTACCCCAGAGAAACGCAAAAAGAGGTCATGAGAATGAAGAAAAAAACGGAACCTCGATGCCAGATGACAGGATTACCAACCGCGAGGTCTGGCTCGGTGACGTAGGTCTGCAAAAGCCATGTTCACGCTGTTTGGGCCTAGCACCGGAGCTTTCCGTCGGCGCTCTGGCTCTGACTTCCGGCTCTGACTCTGACTCTCAGTAGATATTTAAGCACAACTGACTCTTTCATCCTCACACTGGGCTGTCTCTTCTGACCACTCACATTAGTCCAATTGTGGCATTTGCCCTCGGTAAAAGCAAGCAGCTGGCGTCTGCAGCAACACAGACAGAAACAGGTACGTACCCGCAGCATACCCGGGTCGGCGACCGATCTCCCGTCCCATCGGCGAGGCTAGAAAGCCCTGAGCGCGAGGTTCCAAGGGGTCCATCCATGAGAGGGTGTCGGACCCCCCTTATTAGCTCCAAACTGGAGGAAACAAAATGACTAGTTTGCGATCGGTTCTGGATATGGATGTACATGATTAATCCGTTTTTATTTTATTGTTTTTATTCAATTTTTATTTTTATTTTTTATTGTGTTTTGTGTAGGATGGATGGATGGAAAAGAAAAAAATCCAAGTCAGACACGCCCCCCCTTGCCCAAGGCCGCAAGCCTGTAAATCTCGCAACAGGCTAGCCTGGCGCGGGTATCGCTCGCCCTGTTTTTTCTCTCTGCTGCTGTTTTTTTCGCATTCACTCCCCCGCGGAAGTCGTAAATCCTCGGCGCCGGTAATAGGAGAATAGGCATCGTCCATGTATCGTCTCCAGTTTTGCTGCTGTACTGGATGCTTGCATGGAGCTCTGTCCCGTCTCATCTCATGCGAAGCTCAAGGCACGGGATAGCTCTACGGCAATAGTTGCCAGGGCGCTCGGAGATGTCTGATGCTGCTAGCAGACACTATCATGTATGCAACGTACGAGTTACAGCAGAATTCGCGCATGCAGAGAGAGCTCTGCAACACATCGCCTGCAAGGTTACTACTACCAATTTGCTTTCAAATTAATAATAGCAACCGGTACTGCAGCTACAGTCTTGACAATCGACGACCTAAGCGAGGCCCTGCAAATGACACCATGATATCATCTCTTGCGGGCGGCAAAAACGGCCTTGGCGGAATCGCAAAGCAAACAGTCATTTGATGTCTTTTTTGCTCCTGCAGCAACACTTACCCACAGATGGCAATTTTCAACGACACCTTTGATTGTGGCTTGCTTCAGCCGAGCAGGTACCGAACAAGCGTCCGCTGTGGGGAAGACAAATTAAGGGTTGCTTTGGATTCTTTCTAGAACGATGGATCGAAGCAACAAATCTCTCCGTCTCGCCTTCGCTCTTTTCCCTTTTTGCGTCCTTTTTTTAGTCGCCTCCCGGGCACGAGGGTGTGCGTTTTAACAAGACAGCAGTGCATGCAGTGTGAATCACTCAAAATCGCGGAAATTTCCACTTGCATGGAAGTACGGGGATCAGGATCATGGGACTTGGGCTTCAGCCTATAACAAGCTCAAGCTCCAGCCGACGTGATGCGATTGAGATGCGATTGCGATTATATTGCGCCTTTTTTTTTTTTTTTTTTTTTTTTTTTTTTTAATTCCATACTCCTAAAAACAGGGGCTGCCGGGGGCATATCCCGTACTGCCTGCATACTGTACCTACTAAGGTATTCCCATTGTGATTATAGTGTTACTAGTATACATGTAATTAATTACATTCTATATGTAAGCAAAAGAGCTGGCGTCTTCAAATTGAAGCGCACATCAGTCGCAAAGAGGTAAAAAGGGCCTAGACGCGGCTCTTCGCGATTGGTAATCATCAATTGGCTCCGCGGCGTTCACATAAACAATGGATTTTTCTGTGGGGATTTTGGCAGGTTTATTAAACACCTAGCCTCGGGACGCAGCACGCAGGATTGGGTAAGTATCAAACAAACAGCCTTATTTAGCATGAAGTAGCATATGGTTCTGGGCTGCGGCATATTCCGCCGACGCCTCCATCCCGCATCACAGAAACAGTAAGTAGTTCGTCGTTTGGTTATCATGTATATGTATGTGTATGTGTATGTATATGGTATGTGCTACCTATCTCCATGCATGTGCAAAGTAACGCTTCAGTTGATTCCCTTTTGAGTAAATGGCGTGGCTGATCTGGGGTGGGGGGAGATGGAAGGGAGGGGGAGCACAAGACCACACAAGGAAGAAAAGAATGATGAAAGAAACTTTTCTAGAACCATGTTCCCTCGTCTAGGCCCTGACGAACGCGAGTCATCTCCTGTTCGTGAACCCTTTCATGGAGAGCCAAGACAGCAAGCTGAGGCAGCGGACTCCAGCCGATTACACATCCAAGTCCAGTAGCTATGAGCGAGTGAGGCCCACCCTACCTAATCGCTCGTATACTTGCACCAAACGTAGGCTATACTGTTAGTAAGTATTACAGTATACTACTTCTGACTGTATGTTCAAGCACGGTTTGCTCCATAGCACTTGGAAGCATTTCCTTACCGAGGTGAGTAAGCGGACTCGGACTCGGGAGACTCCACCAGGCACCTTTACCCAGAAAAAAAAAGAAGCGCCCGTGGACGAATGTCATTGCGCACAAAGCCCGCAAAAAAGGAAGAGGCTAGCCGCGCCCCCAAAAAACGAAACTGATCGGGAATCGGAGGTTGTTTTTTGGTTTCCACGTCTTTCGGCGCCGACTGCCTGCGCCGATGAACCACGAGGCCCTGATCCTTGCAGTAGTAGTAGCCGTGTGTATCAATTATAGTTAGTTAATTAATAATAATAATAATAATAAATAAATAAATAAAAAGAAAAAGGGAAAAGGAATTCGCGATCCAGGGGTCTCGTACGACGACGATAGTGGCTGGGGGCAAACAATAGTGGCTGGCGCATGACGGCATGAACAAAGCACGCTCACATATACAATCCCGTTTTGCTGGGCATGACAACAGGGGGAATAGCAATGACAATGAGCGTATTCCTTTTTCGCCCAAAGGCTGTGAACAATGTCCACAATTGTGGCAAGCAATCTATCTGCGAAAAGAGACAGCTCACAAGTTCTTCCCCCCCTCGTCCCCAAAGCCATTCAGCCGCCTTCCCGTCGATATCAAATGCCGGAAGATTCCGCCTAGCAGAAACGCTGTTTGATGGGAGGTAGGGGCGTGTTGACTTGAATCATTTAAATTTTGTATTTATTTATTTTTTAATATTTCTTTTGTTGCCTTACTATTTTCGTATAGAGTCCATGATGTCGATCATTTAGCCCTATCATCTGATCATGTAAGTGCGTAATTTACTCGTAATCCCCATAGTATAGCCATCTTCAACGTCGTCAATTAAGCTGTCATGAGAAAAAAAAACTACTTTCACAAACGTGGCTGAGCGTCATAACACAGAATTCACCCTTCCAAGACATATAATTCGAGGAATGAAGAGTAAACTGATTCCAATCTTGAAATAGCCTTCTCATTAATAGCCGCTTGACAAATGAGGTTCCGCGATGACTCCCATTAAAGTTGCGGCAGGCGTATTACTTGAGCTGAGCTCAGACGAAAAAAAAAAAGATGAGACGGGAATGAATGGGCAATAAGTAGACAAAACAAACTCTACTAAGAAGCTTTTTTCTGCGTACCAGTTACCCGTAATTAAGGCTAGACGTCTTACCTTGGAGAATAAATCCCCGGTTTTATACTATTTATACGGCGTGGCGGCACCGCGGCGAAATGAATAGTCATCATTGCCTTTTTGCTCTGGAATGCGAATATACAAAGTAATTTGGTGACAGATGGCTCCAAAACGCCACAGCAGCAATTATGCCATCTGGGGCAACAGAAGCTAGGCGATTATGCTTCTCATCCTTCTATTTCCCCCCTCGCGCTCTTCCTATTTTGCAATTCACAATTCCTGGGCGCGCGCTTAAAGAAACTTTATGAGGCTTGATTAATCAATGCCAAAACCTTTCATACGAGCAACCGAGCCGAAGCATCAATGACATCATCAGAGCTTGCCGCTCTAGTGTAGCTGTTGCTGGTAGTAAGTATCAGAGTTGGAGAAGCTGGGGTAAGCATGGGGTAGTTGATTAGCAGCAACATCGATCTGTTTTATTGATTACAGCACGAGACTGATTTGAAACAATTAATTTTATTTCGTTTAATTTATTTTCCAAACTGCTCTTGGACGCCTTGGGCGTATTCCGCTTAGGCACTTCGAGCTCAGTAAGCGGAGGCGGCAATAGAAGGCGATTCAGACAAATCGTCTAGAAGAATAGCCTAACCTGGACAACCGCCAGGCAATGAGCAGCATCACCTGTGAGCTTAGGCTCGGTTGTCGCAATTGGCGGGTAATGCGGTCCGCTCCCCAAACATGACATGCGACGATAGCCTCTAATTGGGTCAAAATGCCGGCAGCAAGATATCCGATCGGGGTCGGCTATAACGGGCGTCGGACAAGATGGGGTGCCATGACGGACTTCCGCCGCCTTGCTCTCGCCCAGGCTCATGCAGCCGTCAGACAAGAGACTGCATGAGCAGGAGGAGCATCAAAACAAGACCCTATATATCCGGACTACGACTCTATCCTGAGTCATCGGGCTCTAAACATCTGCAAAGTAGGCTATAGTGATGGGGGGTGATGGGGGTGATGGATGGGTTGTTTGTGCATCGTAACCACATGTGGCTCATACTCATCCTTCAAACAGCTGCTCCCACTAGCCACAACAGTTACTCCGTCGTCCGTCCGTCACTTCTCAAGAAAAAGCCGTCAACAATAAATTGGCACAGAGATTCAAAGGAATTAGGCATCCAGGTCGGAGGCTATTCAAGTCCGTGAGGCGGTCGGGGTTGTAGCGAGTGCGAGCTCCTAGCAAAGTGCCTTGCATGCATCGGGCTTTGTCTAGATAGGATCCCGGTTCCCTGCTAGGCCATCTCTCTTGTCTTTTTTTTTTCCTTTAATGCAAAATGAGACTTAGCATGCAGGGACTTGACACAACCACTTGAGAGTTAGTGCCAGTAGCACAAGTAGAGACACCGGGTCAAATACTTACATAGCAACAGGTAATAATCGTGTAATATACTCGACCACCTCTGGAATTAGAACTGAAGTAAACATTGAGACGGTAAATACAGTGTTGAAAGGCAAATGCCGTGAATGGAAACACTGTAAAATAGTGACAATCGTTGTAAAAGCCAAAACACCTTCAAGGTAGCGACCGTTGCATTGGCACCAGATAGACAGCTAGTCTATCATTCGTGACGCAAGAAGCGCCTATCAAGAACGAGGCACAAGACATACAGGGCACGGTACCATTTCATCTGCCGACATGCAGAAGAGGGGAGTCGCACCGCTAAGAGACATGGACGAGAACTCGTACGAGCTCCCCGCAGGCTATAGCATGGCTCGCGTTTCGCCCTCAACTCCTACTGGTACTGGCAGAAGCTAAAATAAACGACTTGGGGAGAAAGAGCCAAGTTGACTCCTTGGGCGTAAGCGATAACAAGAGATAGGCCCATCATGTCGAGATTTGTACGTCACAAACGGTGCTCTCGCCCTTTCAGCCTCCCCAATCATTGCCACACAACGCAAAATACTAGTACTATCAGACTTTCGGCAGTGCCTAGAACGATGGCCAGATAGAGAGAGAGAGATTCCAATGCGTCCAGGCGAGCACATGACTAGATGGGCCAGACACGCGAATGAGAGCAGAGAGAAGAAGAGACACCGAGAATAGAGCGTAAGAGCTAAGAGCCAGCGTTTGGTCACTGCAAGCCTCGACGCCCTCGACGCCAGTAGCGGATACCTTGATGGTACGCCGGCTGGAATGCAGCCACCAGCGGCACCCCAAGTAGCTCGGCCGGCTACTGGACCTGCATGCCACCGCCCGATTGACTTTGTCCCAAACGTCAAACCCAGGCGGGTTGAAGAGACTTCGACGCCATCTAGCGCCACCGCAGCGCCAGCAACATGCAAAGAAAAAAAATTAAAAGAGGGGCCAAGTCTAAATGTTTATTTGAATGTAGCCTTGTATCGTATCAAACGGCACTGAGCAAAGGGCGCTATTGTGGCCGGGCAAAAAAGACAAAGTGGGCGGGGAACCTGCTAGATGTCGATATCAAAAACTCTGCTGCGACCTACTACTGTACTTGCTCCATACTACTAGTAACTCACTCACTGCCAACCAACTGTTGCTCGTCGTACATCAGCTTATCTCATTGGGAGTGGGAGCCCGCTCCTAGCACGACACGACACGAAGGAACGCCTGGCATGGTGCTAAAAGCGATGGCGCTTAGGCGAGGCCCAGTCCGGTGAGTCTGGCAAGGCACCATTGACGGCGGTGATGATGACGGGTGGTTTGCTGTTGCTTGCTGCGTGTTGTTTACGATTGATGGGAAGTCAAATCGCGGATACTTCTGTCAAACGGGCGCTCAGTGACAGGTATGTAGCTTTCCATTTTTTATCACAATATAATACGGTGGGTTTGAAAACGAGGCTTGTCAGTAGTAGCAGACTATTGTAAAAGACTTAGTACCTAGTAGACAGTTAGGTACATGGATACTTTTATTTACCCGATCCGGCATTCGTGATGGCAGCACTGAAGTATATGCCCGAGTAGCGTCTGTTGTTTATGTGGTTCAATTGTCGCCGTCATTCACCTGAACTCTTTTTCAACATCATCTCTCCACCCCCCATCTCGCGTTTTCGCCCTGAACGGGCCCTGGATCGATGAACAATTGCTTGGCGTTCAGGGTGCCTTGGCAAGAAAAAGAAAAAAAATAAACAAATAAATAAACAAAAATAAATAAATAATAAACAGATAAATTAAACAACGTCAATGCTTGATCGTCATGGAGAAGAGCATTTGCTCATCATTGCTTAGCTGAGCGACTTACCCCGGGCGAGAACCCACGACAAAGAACAACATGAATAACGGGGTACTTTGCAAAAAAGCACAGCAAGCCCGCAAGGAATTGGAAGCGCAAAAAGGTGCCGTTAATCGTAGGGCTTAGAGGGCTTGGAATCAATCAAGCAAATGCCACTGCCCAGAAGCCGCAAGAGTTGCTGCCAAATTGGCCTGCCGTGTCCAATCACAGACCGCAGCGAGCGGCATCTGGGCGTCCCTTGCGCCAAAGGGGGAAAAAGCGAAGCGCTAATACCGCCTCTGCTGAGTTGATCGCCTTTTGCGAGGGAGACGCCAGAAATACATAGATATGTACTGTAGCAGGCTGGAGCAGTGGCTCAAGCCATAGCCAAGCCATAGCCCAAGCCATTAATCAGCGGTTTTCATTCCGCCAATTTTCACTCTTCTACCTACTCGGTACTTCGTTTCAGGGCACTATCGCCCGAAGCGTACGCGAAAATGGCCCAGATGAGGCAAGGCGCGCGCGGGCTCAGCTGAATTGCCTAGACTCCCAATGAGTAGCAATGTTTAGGAATATTTAGCAAGCAATTGGAAATACTGCAGACACCTCCCGAGAAACATTGACGTAAGGCCTTGTCTTGTAAACGAAGCGAGCGAGCACGAGCACGCGGAGGAATTGTATCAATCGCAACAGCCTTCTCGTTTCGTTTCGTACTCCACGGGTGTCAATTCGTTCATCTCTGCTTACTGAGCAGCCCCCCCCCATCATTTTACTTGATCCTCTTTGCTTCACACTCCGTAATCCTGCCGCCCAGATTAGGAAAACAATTGCAAAGTATACTTTTTGCGTGCAGCTCGGCAATGAGCCGAAGGGGTTCTGCCGCTCGTTTGCATTCTCTTTCGAGGCCTAGGTCCCTTGCAAAGCTGTAATTTGTGATAGTATTATCTACTCGATAGAGCAATACAATACCTAGCCAGAATACATAAATGTATGATTAACAAGCTCGGCAAGGGCCTTTATTTGATGGCGTGGTGCCATACCCACCCGTCCCTACTGTACGACTATTACTCATACTGAATGATAGACTACCTACACTTGCATGCATGGCGCAAGCAAGCCATACTCGGCACTCAGACAACCCTCTGCATAGTATCAATCTACCTACTAATACCTAGTATTCAATGAATGGGATCAGCGTGCCTCCCAATGTCCTGCGGTGTTCCGCAAAGTATGCAACAGCCCACCGGGGATTTAGTCCAGCCTCAAGTCCGTCCGCTTCGGCGCGGACTTTTCTGGGCGAAGCTGGGCTCTGCGACTCTCAAAACGGGATAACCCTGGCTATTTCGTATAAATATACGTGCTCAGTAGTAGAATCTGGGCACACGCTTAGCGTAGAATACTATCTGTACCAAGAACGCACAAACGCCTTGGCCCGCCAAGATTTAAGGGATTCGATTCGATACGCCGTATTCCCATCCCACTACGACTCCAGTGTAGCAATGACAGGATATACGGTGGATGAGGTGAGGTGAAGAGAATTTGCAGGTCCTCCCCTGGCATGGCATTCCACAGTAAAGTCTTGTCGTCTCTCTCTCTCTCTCCTCTCTGCTTTGCTTTGCTTTGCTTTGCTCTTCTTTGCTTTGCTTTGCCGCGGCCACTACCGTTCCATTTCGTCATCGTGCCCTCTTTCACTGGGGCCCGTAGGGAATGAAGTCGTGCGCCTTAGCCGCAACTCTGTGTGCTGGACCAAAGGAAAAAAAACCGTGCCAGATGGCAAAGGCCGCGGCAAAAGGGCTGATGACAAGGAACGAACCCAACCTTACGTATGCCATCACCGACTGAGGTAACTCGTGCGGTGCGCGATACATGGCTGTGCGCCCGGCCATGCGCGTGCAGGCTTGTACTTGTGCAGCCGGGCTCTACTCGCTCTGGCGCTAGGCCCAGGACCCAAGCTGCCCGCTATCAGCTACCGCAACCTACGTAGTTGCACTGCGCATTACTGACGACTTTGGCGCTATTATCCACTCGCTGTAGCGCTCGCAACACTAGCACCCTTAGCGCTCCGTCAAGTGCCCTGTAAGCCCACGCCTCTGGCAGCCCAGACGGTCAGCCCAGGGCGCTGGCGCGCTAGCACCGCGCGGGCCAAAGTGCTGCCCCTACAGGCCTAGGCGCGGGCTGCTAGCCTCTGTCGCGTCCTCGGACATAATGCCGCTGCCGACCCAACGCACTACTACAGGCACGCCTCCACCCCTGGGTCTCCATCTTGCGGTTTCCTGGTGGCATCTTCCCGTAACCGGAAATACAAAGTGACTTCACGCCAAATCCCACAAGGAACCCAAAAGCCAGAGCAGTGCCATCACAAATGCACGGTCGTTATTAAATACCACTGGACCAGCTCTGTCAGCTCACCTAGACACTTCTGACTTACCCTCTCTCTACCTGGCACACAACGACCATCTCGGCTGCTCTCCATTATTCAGCACGACGTTAGGGAACACTAAGAGCTTTTATATAGTCTCATCAGTCCCGTGCTTTGGTTAGAGATCGATCCCTTTACTCCTTCTCTCTTCTCACCTTTTACCCACTGCCTCCCTGTTATATCTTATATCACTATCAATCTACTTGACCTTGCTCTTGCTTCTTGCCTGTGCCTGTCCATAAGGACTTTTGGTTAAAAGACATTTGCATTGTGGGATATCTCATTTGTATCCTTCCTCCCATCAACATCGACAGCTACCAAGGAAAGCAGCTCCTTGTGTATAATTCAAATCACGCACTTGCATTTCATATAAACCCAACAACCTTCCAAAATGGTAGCTCATAGTCTGCCTTCGCCTCCCGCGGAGGAAAAGCCCACCTCATTATCGAGAAAGGGAACCGGCTCAAGTACAAAGTCCGTTAAGCCCGCCCACCGAACATCAAAGCGTGCCGGCTCTGGCGCCGCTGCTGTGCACCACCACGAACAAGTCACACACTCTGGCATGGATGGACGACATAAGCGAGTTTGGAAGGCCTGTGAGAGGTGTAGAATGAAGAAGACCAAGGTATGCAGCGTTGTTTTCATTGATATGAGTTTCTTCTTACTGACTTGGTGTTTAGTGCGATGGTGAATTCCCTTGTAAGAGATGTAAGGACGATGGCCTCGTCTGCACCGCCGGTGTCCGCAAGAAGATGGAGTACAAGCAGCTGCCTCGAGGGCAAGTGGAACCAAATTAACCTTGTTTTTACACTTTCAACTAACAATACTTGAATTAGATATGCTGAGGTTCTCGAGAACACCCAATTCGCTCTCATTGCCACTGTCCACAAGCTGTACTCTATGCTTAGAAATAACCAGACCTGGGACCTTGGCGAGCCCGACGTCAACGACCGTGGCCAGCCCGTGATCCATAACATTGCACAGAAGCTGGGATGCATCCGACCGAATAGCGACATCGATCTTCCCGTGCACTCAGTCTTCCCCGAAGATGAGGCCGGCATGGCTGAGCTTGCTCGACAACTGGAAGAGCAGCAGCACCACGACTCCGAAGTTCAACCAAAGGACACCAAGGAGACTGACTCCCCCATGTACAACCGCACCGACCGAGCCTCATCCTCAGAACTCGACCACTCAGACATCGAGCTCGACTACCGACGAGCCGCCTTTGGCAGCCACAACCCGATGACCATGTCTCCTCAGAGCTACGCTGGCAGCGCCGACTTCGAGTTCAGCCGATCTGCACCCCCCGATCTCGATACCACTGCCTTGTTCGCCACTCAGTCACCGAGCCTCTCAACGTTCCCCGACTGGACGATCAAGGCCGCCGTGCCCCCTGAGATGACTATGCAGTACTTTCAACAGACTGGCATGTTCCAGGGCATGAGCATGATGGGCCCTGGCCTGAGTGGAAACGATTTTGGAACCATCAAGCCCCATGTCCTGTCTGCGGTGTCCAATCCCAATGTCATGATGGGCATGGGCGATCCCATGATCTATAGTGGCTACGACGATGAGTCTATGCGACTATAAATAAATGAAAAAAACAAACAAAAAAGCCACAAAAACAATCAACTAGCGACTTTTCCCTTTTTTTTTTTTTTTTTAAGGTTTGGGAGGCAAAGCATTCATTCAGTTGTACCAATGTGTAATAACATGGTGTAATATGGAGGCAACGGGCCGTCAACGTCTTTATGTTACGACTTATTCATTTCATGGGAAGCCCACACTCATTATCTATGCATAGTGTGGCCTTTGGATATCTGACTATTCGATTCTTAACGATCACTTTACTTTTTTTCTTCATATGCACATTTCTTCTTCTTTTCTCCCCCCGCATCATCTTATGGGGCTTTATGGAGTTTCGGACAACAAAGGATTTGGGATATAGAACGTCATTTCTTTAACATTTTTTTTAACATTTATTTTTTTACTATTTATGTGTCTATCTAAGGAAGAAAGAGGGGGAGTGTGAATAAGGCGGGAGGCAAAGGTCGGATCTATTTGACTATATTGGGAGCATTTATGGGATGACCACTTAAGCAAACAGAGCTTTTCACAACCATAGAACGATGGCACTACGGTGCCACACTTGAAGTAATTCAAACCAAAAATAAATTGAAAAAAAGAAAAAAATATATATATTCATTTTACTATATACACAATGACCTGTCATTCGCGTGTTCTTTTTCTCATCTCTTTTTTTAGTCCACGCTTCTTAGAACCGCATCAAGCATAACTAGGTATATTGGATTACAATATCCGTTGGCTAGCTTGGCGCCCATTACTATTATTGACACTCGGTATATGCAGCGCAGGCGTAGGGCTTACATTTTCGATGCAGCAGCCTTAACTAGCCCAGCTTCTCTGGGCGCTGAAGATGGGGGCTTTCTTTTTACGACCTGCGACAAGACCAGTTAACCACCCGGCTTGCTATAAGCTAGACCTGTTCAATGCAAATCCATCCGCGAATCCTTTCTTCCATCGACGATTCTATCCAATTCGCCCTGGACACGTCATGGAGCAATATAGCAGCAGCAGCAGCAGCCGCACCCCCCTCAAAAAAGGGTACTCCCTCATTCTCATTCATTCATCCATTCATTGAAAAGGGGACCCGTCACCGAGATTTGCGCGGGAAAGAAAAGCCAAGCCCCCTCAGCCACATGTGCGTTCGTCAAGCTTATTTGTCTGTCTGCAGTATAATATAGCCAAGATAGCCTAAGTTATATTGGTCTTGGGGAAATCGTATCGCTCTAGCTGCGGTAGGGGATTATTGACATGGGGGAGGGTTCAGGTTGTTTTGGAAACACGCAATACAAAAATGGGCATTGGTACCAGACCCCATGCGTGCGTATATTGCATTAGGCTGGGGGGGAGTCTTGTTTGCCCAGAAAAGCTCGTTTTTTCCCTGAATCTGATTTGCTTGTCTGTCCTCTTATTTCAAATGTGCTTGTTAATACAGAATTTCGCTCTAGAATCTCTGCTCGGGGCTTCTGCGTCCCAGCGCAGCGTATCAACATCCACTTTCGGGCAATGGTATCGGAGTTTGTCAACAAACGCAGCATGGTTTGTCATCCACTTTTCACGGATTGCCGAGATGCCAAAAGACTACATGTACTTGGACCACGCGGAAAGGGCAGGGAATCGAACGTACCCATTCCTTCTGTGGCATTATCGCACCCCCTCCTCCTTCTCATCTCATCTGGCTGGCCCTGTCCCCCCCGCTACGACTGTACTACATACATTATGTACAGTGCATTCTCTACCTACATGTAATATGTGCGTTCGGAGGCTTTCCAGTTATCAAAATCGGCGGCACACGCCCTGGGAGGCCGGCACATGGGAACATGAGGCACACTCTTGTTGAAATTACGTGTAAGAGAGAGAGACAGGCGATGGGTCCTGTAGGTAAGGTAGCAGTGCTATGGAGTTTGTACTTTTATTTTTTTATTTTTTTATTTATTCTTTTTTTTTTTTATACTCTTTGCCCTTCGCTTTGACACATTATCCCCGTGCGTTATACCCAGATGAGAGCCCGGAGGTATCCATGAATCCACGATGTGACCCATCGGAGATAAAAAAAGAGCAAAATTTCAAATTCACCAAGACTACTAGCTGGAGAAACTTGAAATAGCCAATGGAAGACGAGATGAAAACTAAAGGCACAGAGAATACCTAGATCACAAAAAAAAAAAAAAAAAAAAAACTGGCCCCCAGCTGCAAAATGTTTCCGCCGCTGACAAAACATTTCACGGAGTAAGGAAATAATCTTACAAGCTCCAAGTTCGGAAATATTCATCAGCAACGAGCACAAGCTTAGTGCAGTAGGTAGTACCTAGGCCAGTACTAATCCATTCACTAGCAGTTACCTAGCAGCGCTCTCCAGCGGGGTTTTGTGTGATTTTCAGCAGTTTACAGTACACATGGCATCCGCCACTAAATAGCTGCTTGGCCCGGTACCTTTTACTTCGGCAGTTCTTGCGATCAAACGAGCGTCTGGACCAAAATGGCAATTGCTGCTTTCAGGATTTGTGATCCCGCGAGGCGAGGCACAGCAAATCTTGCCGGCTCGGCAGTTCTGCTGCGACTGAGTCACCGGGCGACGGCGATTGCGCGGGCTACTGTAACTAGGTATTGCTGAAAGGAAAGCTGGAGGGGGATTCCCGCATACACGCATATCGGAAATGGGCACCTTGTCGAGCACGCAGCACAGGTTCACACACAAGACAAACAAATCCAAAAAAGCAAGAAATTAGCTTAAAAATCAAGCATGGTGATCCGCGTGGATACGTGTATGACCAATTGGCCGGGTTACTCATTGTAAATGTACACCATCATGCAAGCTTCGGTCAGATATCCGACCTGTCGTTCTGTGCGTGTCGCTTCCTTTAGTCCTCAAGACCCCGCAAGCCCGCAATAGCTGCGGTCTTTTGCGCAGATTGCAGCAAAGAAAAATAAACGGCGATACAAGTCCACGGAGTTGGCAATCTGGTTTGAGAAACTAATAGTATTGAAAAAAAAGGGTATGCAACGGAGTCAAGAGGTCATCGGCGATCATATGTCCGCAGCTAACAGCCTTAGCAGCGGCAAGTTTTCCGTGGACTTTGTTCTCTCTCTCTCCACCCCTTTCCCCTGCGTTTATGATTGCAGCTGCTACTACTACTTGTTAATTTCCAATATAGGTACCTATCTATATTTGTGCGTATAGTATGATGTTTGCATGCACGGGACGAGAGAATCGTATACACGGCGGTACGTATCGTGTCGGCCGCCCCCCTTGTACCTTGTAGACGGGCACGTTCTCAACTCCGGCCGAGGTCTAATCGCCAGATCGAGACAGAAGCGTGACCCGACACAACACACATGCACTGCGACTTTGACAGCGAGCATCCAGCGTGTGTACCTGTCTCTACCGCTTGAATTGCGTGTATCTTGCTGTACAGTAGATGTTTTTCTGTAGCCAGTCGGGGTTGGGCCTTCTCGAGCTACAGCCCGAAGCGGCAACAGGCAACCCGGCGTCAGGTTCCCGGGGCCGGACCTTCGCAAGACTCCGAACGCCGCCGGGTCAGGCAAGAAACGGGGCCTGGACCTCTTTTTTTTCTTTTCTTTTCTTTTCTTTTCTTTCGAATGGCTTTCTAAGAAGGGGTGTGCGAAGTGGTCTTTGTACTGTAGTGGGCTTGCTTTGCGAAGAGGGGGGGGGGCTGTACGAGTATACTGTATAACTTTACTTTGCGGGGTGTACACGTTTTTGAAAGGCGATCAAAGCAGCCCCCGTGGGTAGACAGGTAGGTACTGGGTAGTATACGCAAGTAGGTACTAAGCTCACTGGATAAATGCGTATTACAAAAACCGCTGTACTAGTGGTAGTAGATAGATATTCACGGCAGCTTCTCAAAGAATCTCCATTCCGTGCGTGCTGGGGCGGATATCTAGATGCAGTGGTTTTACTCGATACAGAAAGCTTGTGACAAGACAAGACGACAAGAAGGCGCACACCCATAGCAACCACGGGGCAAGGCCACCAACTACAAATTAAAATCAAATAAGTTTGCGATTTAACCCACATTGGGCCCCACGGGTGGGTAAACGGGCTTGCTTTACTAATAAAGCCCGTTGGTACCTGCGGGCGACAAGACAGCTGTGCCCACTCTTTGTGGCTTGCGCAAGATACGATTCTTTGGGATGGAGGGGGGG
>ANCB02000247.1:0-92876 GCA_000331835.2 Trichoderma hamatum GD12
GGGGGGGGGAGGAGGAGGAGGGGCATTTGTTTGTTCCACCAACCCGCGTCTTCATCGATCAGCAAGGAAAAACTGACATGTGTAGTTGAAAAACTACTACCTATAAGAAGAAAAGGGGGGAAAAAGACAGAAAAAGTCAGAGAGCCAAGCAGAGAAAAAACAAAGACGTGGAATCAAGAGCGCGAAAAAAAAAAGAAGGAAAAGAGTGGTCAAAAACAAGTAAAAACACAATCCACAGGGACATCATCTCTTTCTTTCTCTCTCTCGCTCTCTTTTTTTTTTTTTCCCGTTTCAAACCATCAAGAGTATGAGACCCTGGGAAAAAAACCGGATCGCCACATGACCATGATATAGATAATCCACTCTAACGCCTTGTCGAATGATGCCAGATTAGAGAGACTACCCAGGAAGACAAACAATGATAGAAAAAGATATAGTAAAAACAGCCAACCCAGCTTAAACACTGAAAAAGAGAGAGCGATCACTCTACTCTGCGCCAATCTCTCCGCTGTCCATCCCTGAGTATGCTCCATTGAAGTCAAATGGCTCATTGCTACCATCTCCATCATTCAAGAAGGAGTCGAAATCGAAGTCGTTGAGGACATCAGTGCTGCCAAGAGGGTTGGTCAATTCAATTGAACCGAAATCCTGCTGGAATATTAGCCATTAATATCTCAAGTCGAGGCCATCACATGCCAAATGCGATGAGGTAGAGGGAAGAAACGTACCATTCCGAAGTTGCTATCCATTCCTAATGAGCCACCCTGAACCAGGTCATTATGGGCAGGTTGTGGTACGGGAGCAGCCGGCTGAGGTACCGGCGCACTGGCTGCAGCAGCAGGAGCTGGGACGCCTGTGGTGGCCGCCGGTGCAGATGCATTTGGCGCGGGGCCACCAGTTTGGCCGGCCTTGAAGCTTCCAGGGGCGACGACTGGGGTAATGGGAGTTGCCGGTGCTGCAGCCTCGGGCTCTGCGCTCTCCGCGGTAGACGCAGCAGCGTTGTTGATATTCTGGTTTGATTTCTTCTGTGCGGCAGTTCGCTATAAGATCTGTCAGATTGCAAAAAAAAAGGGGGGGGGAAGGGGGGCGATGCGAAGATCAATGCGTAGTGGACTTACCTTGTCTTTGGCGCTCTTGGAGTCCTTCTTCTTTGGCGCCGCCTTGTTGCTCTGGCTAGGCGTAGGAGGTGCTGCTGCCGCCTGCTGGGGAGATGCAGTCGTCCTGTTGTTTGCGTTGGCTGCGGCCGGAGCCGATGGGGGAGGCATAGATCGCTGCTGGGGAGTCCCCTGGACTGGCTGACCCTGCTGCGGCATCCCCTGCGGCACCATCTGGCCGTTCATGCCTTGCTGCCACTGCTGGGGGTTGCCAGGGACGCCCTGCTGCCGAGCTGCCATCATCTGCTGTGCGTTCATCGGGCCATTGAATGGCTGGCCAGGGTGTGAGCTGGGTGGTCGCATGCCGTTCATTTGGGCGGCCTGTGCGGCGGCCATGTTTCCGTCTGCTCCTCCCTTGTAGAAGTGAGGTGCCATGCTGACGTCAACATGGTTGCCCAGGAAGTTCATGGCGGGGTTGGGAGACTCGCGGGACTGTCCGCCATCGGGAACAGGCGAGGGAATGCCAGAGTTGTTCATCTGGGGAGTGCCACGCTTCATCTGCTCAGCAGGGTTGGGAGAAGTGCCGGATCTCATGGCTTGTGGTGATGTGTCCGGGAAAGGCTGTCCATTGGGTCCGGCTGCTCCCGGCTGATTATCCCTGGGTATTCCGCCCATGTCGCTCTGCTCCTGGCGAGCCATCATCAGGCGTTTCTTGTTCTGCTGCTCAAGCAGCATCAGCTGCATCTGGTAGTCTTGCAGAGCATGGTTGCTGCCGGTGGGCTGGGCCTGGCCTCCTGGCCGCATAGCACCGGGGGCGGCCATGTCAGGGTTGTAAAACGCATTGAGAGAATTGCCATCAGGGCCTCCCTGGGCCATCATGGGCGAGCTCTGATTCTGAGGCACACCAGGCATCTGCTTGTTGCCCATTTGGTTGCCATGATGCTGCTGGAGGTTGTGCGAGTAGGTTGCGATAGACTTTTGTTGGGCTGCGGGTGGTGTATTGGCAAAGTTTTGCATCTGCTGGGGGTTGAGCTGGTTAGGGTTGATACCGTTGGCGGCCAGTACCTGCTGGGCATTGGCAACGTTGCCGGCCACAGCCATCTGTTGGCCAGGCATGTTTTGACCGGGGCGACCGCCATTGATCATGGCACCAGGCTGGTTAGCGTTGAAAGGAGCGCCGTCGATCCGTTGGCGTTTTGAGGGAGATGGCGCATTTTCTCCTGACGCAGGCGATGATGGCCGATCACGGTTGGCTTCCATGCCGGAAGGGTCCCTCTGCATTGGGTTCTGCTTTGCTTGAAGCATCTGCATTTGAGGATTTTGATTATTGGCCATGGCTGCTCGCGCAAGGTTATTTTGCTGCTGCTTCATGGCCATTGTCATATTGTTGTTCTGCATGTTTCTCATGAATTGAGCCTGATACTGCTGCTGCGCAGACAGCTCAGGGCGCATTTGACGCAGCATTTCCTGCTGTTGAGACTGCTTCATTCGCTGTTGCTGCTTGAAATCGAGTTAGTCAAGAGTATCAATCGGCAGGAGTTATATATATATATAAAAGAGGGTTCAGTTTCTGGATTCCGTACCTGAGTGTGCTGAACATATTGGTTCACCATATGGTTCCCAGCCTTGGCGCGTGGGGCAGTGTAGATATCCCAAAACACACAAAACCATTCGTAGAGGAATGATGTATCCGAAGCTGGCATCGGTAGCTTGGGAGGAGGCAGGTCATCTGGCAATTTGGAGTCGCTGTCGTCCTTGGAATCAGTATCCATGGGATCGTCGACGCCGTTCATGGCGCCGTTTTCGCGACGGCCTCCAGCTTCCTTATTAACGTTGACCTGTTGATCGCTAGCCAGCAGGGAGCGGGCACAGTCGTACATCTGATGTCTGAGGAAATATTCGTAAATATATGTGTTGAGAGTGCTGCGCTGGTCTTGCATCTGTCGCTGTGCGCCGGCAACGGCCATTTGGGGGTTCATAGCGTTATTATTCATCATGGGCATCGGTGCGCCACCAACAGGACCGCCCATAGGCGTCATGTTGGCCATTCCAGGTTGGGCATTCATGGTGAATGTGGATGGATGGGAGGCGTGATTGAAAATATACAAGGATGCAAAGAGCACTCAGGGCTCAAAGCGAAGAACTATGTTCTGAGAGAGAATCCCTGGTCAGCCACTTGGGTGCCGCCACGCGAAAAGCGCTACAGGGCTGGCCGACGTGGGCAGGACGAGGCGGACGCTTCAACAGGAAGCCTATCCCAACACGAGAGCGGGAAAGTTTCGAGGTTTTGTACAAGATGATCGCGAACCGCGTGAAGCTGCGAATCCAGGCGTGGGAGCAGAGGCTGGGTCGACGCGCTCGTCGAGGATGGAGAAGAAGTGTGGCGATGTATGTAAGCGGCGACGGCGGCGCTCGGTGCTGGCGGCCTGGAGAAAAATGCCCACCCGAGTCGCGGAGCAGCGAAGGTGCGGCAGACGGCAGCTGAATGTGGCTGGACTGCCAGACGAAGCTGTCGAGATGGAGGAGAGCGGAGGAAAAAGAACAGAGCTGCCTCTGTCCTGGGGGATGTAGTGCACGCTACAGTGAGGTCGCCTTAGCGGTTTTGCTGTAAGCGCACCGGCAGCGCGGGAACCTCAGCGCAGCAGCACTTGCGGGCCTGTAAAAAAAAAAGAGAACTGCCGAGGCGAACAGCGTCCACGATTGTCTTCGACGGCTGCACAGCTCGACGTCGCTCGGTAGAGTAAACAAGAATAACAGGTTGCGGTCGTGGGTCGTCCAGGTCAGCTCTCGCGCTGGGCCGTGGGGACAAATGTCGCGATGGACATCAGATTAGGCTGTGGAGGTAGTGAAAGGTAAGGCAAGGTGCAAGTAAATCGTGGGCGATGGTGGTGCGCAGAACGCCGCTCATACAGTACGCAGTGCGCAACGGCACGAAAAGGAGCGGGCGATTCGCACGGTGCTTGCACGCTCCAACCGCGTCGGATGGTGCGCGTAGCCTTGCGCGGGACTGGGGCCGGCGCACGGTGCAGATGCGGCGAGGGCGCGAGAGGACACAGTGCGAGGGGCGGGCGGCGAAAAGCAGAGCGAGCTTGGAAAAGTTGTTCGAGGGCCGCATAAAATTGATGGGCTGCTTCGGGGGGATTGGCGATCCTACTATAAGGCTCCGGCTGCTTGGTGCTTGCGTATGCGTCAGACTACGTGCGTAGTTTTGGGGCCGACTGTGGACGCCTGAGGCACCAACACGAGTCTGTGCGGGCCGCAGCGCTGTTTTGCTGCAGTTGTGACACGGAGCACGCTAATGAAACCGCTGAGCTAAGGCTCTCGACGTAATACTGCTGCATGAGACGTGTAAGAGGATTTGAGGCGCAAGTTTAATGGGAGTTGCTCTCGGCGAGACTCGATATGCCTCGATTTAATATGGATTTAATGTGGAATTCTACGCATTTTACTTTGACGTGCGCAACATTTTCCCTCTTTCATTGCGTATTTTGCAAAATTATACATTATTTACACTTTGGTTTTGTGTGCGACTGGATCATGTGTGCTGCGTCAAACATCATCCGTTTTCCCTGTTGGTGCTTTTTTCTGGACCCTAAATCCTCATGGCCTCCGATATGCGCATCATCATCCTTCCCCCCCAGCGGCACTTCTGACTCTTCTCCATCTTTCGGTGTGAATCTACACAAACCGGACGCGCTGCACCGGCTTGTAACATGATTGCTCATACCACGTACAACTCGAGAGGTGGGCATTGGCCACTCAGCAGGCATCAGTGAGCACGCCGCTCAGTCACTCCACAGTCTGGGTGGGCTGATCGATGGGGATCAGGCACGACCGCTTCCACCTTGGGCTGGATTCATGTGCAGTTTGCTCTCTTTGCTAGGTATCTGCGCAGTAAGATTGAGTTTCGGAGATTTTTACTACTACTACTAGTACCTAATGCTCTGATTTCGTCGCGTAAGCTTTCATGGTACTAGGAACCTTCGTGGTACTAGGAACCTCACTTATACGTGCATGGGTACCTAGGTAGGTAGTAGTACTAATGTTATGGGACTGTAGACGCAATGCAGGCTATAAAGCATGTTCTTGAACTTTAAATCATTGATGCTGAATACCAGTAAAAGCAAAAGGCGCAGCTATTAGGCCCCGTGTTTGCCCGCGGGACTTTCTGCTTGTACTTCAGCAAGCTAGATGTTCATATATGGACATTCGGCTATTATTCATCCCGTCCCTCTACCTGATAGATACCCATTGGGATTATTTGCCGCAATCATTCGCAATGGCTTGATCAAAGTATACAGACGGCTCGGCTCGATCTATGGGTATCATACTGCTCCCCCTCCCCATTCCCCTGTTGTGTCTCTGGCGGCAGTGGGATCGGACCGGCTATCGCCGCTGTCAAGTAGCCTGTTCCCAGCCTTTCCCAGCCTTTCCTGCAAACAGCTTGGAGCCTTCCACCTTCTTATTCTGGCCCGACATATGCTCGTCATTCTATCAATCGTCTTCCGGTGGCAGCTCATCATCGATGTAGCGTATCAATGTCACCCGCATTTCTGTAGTGTCATTCCCCCTCAGAACGTCGCTGATGAAGTGCGCCTCTACCTGCATCTGAACCATCTCCAATGCCCCCCTTAACACTCCACACAAAATGTTAGAGTACCAGAGTTCGTTCTGCGCCCTTCCATCGTCCGGTAGCTCGACGAAATCTGCAAACGGATTCTCATCAAATACTAGGGAGAATGAGTTGTTGTCGGCTGTCCAGTTCGTCACTTGTGGTGTAATATTCAAAAATATTTTAAATCCAACCTGCAAGAGACCAAGTCTGTTAGTAATAGTATACAAAGCGCAACGTTGAGCCACGATCTTACCCGTGATATCATGTCTGCGGTTTCCCGAAAGTTGGAGCAGCGTTTCATTGTATTTGACTTTGCCAGATAATCTTCAATGAGTCGCAGACCGATATTGTAGCCCATCTTGTCAAGTTGGCGGTTGACCTCTGGGTAATCGTCCTCGAAATCCTTACATAGTTGCGAAACGATGGTTCCGTACGTTAATGTCACCAGCTCGGCATTCACTTTGTCTATGCGAGTTCTATCGATGCGATTAGATATAGGCGTTGATTTTCTGATGTCAAGACAGCCTTACTTCCAGATTCTATATCAATGTTAGAACAACGCCAAGCATAGAGCAACCTGAGGGAACATACTCTTCCCCGATGCGGGACGCTTTGCTGGCTGCCATTGTGGCAGTCGTCTAGGTTTTTGGTAGCTGGAGGGGGATTCGCGGTTGGCAGCAGCCAGTTGTATTGTTGTTGCGCTAGTATCGTCACTGCGAGGATACCAACAAGCAAGGCCAAACAAAGACGTGAAAGGTTGATTGCGCTGGTATGGGGGGTTGACGAACGTCGCGACTATCATACAGGGAGCTCAGCTTAGGCGGTGGGGTACGGAGTACCTACTTGGCTGGTGGCTGCAAGCCTCGACCACCAACCGTAGGAACATCAACGGGCCGAAAGCCAATAGGAGGGCGAGTTTGACGGCGCCAAGTTCGCAACTTGACAAGGCTTCGCGATCGCGACAAGGACAGCCTCACCAGCTCTGCATTTGATTCAATTCTGCTATTCTGGCCATTTTGGCTCTCGGTAGTGTTTTCATCACCTCGAATATTCACAATGTCGGCTGAAAAGCGCCCGGCGGACGACGATCCCGGATTGTCAAAAGTTCTTGTCAAGAGGCAGAATGTCAACACTTCTGAAGGAGCGCTTGCGCGGCTCAATGCCTCCAGCAGTGCTTTGGTACAAACTGTAAGATGATTTCTTCTTACTTTGGAGGCTTTCTTTGGACTGAGTCTAACAAGTTATATAGGTTCCTCGGACGAGCGGGCTTCAAGCTCCTGTGATGGAGCTGACGGGACACTCTGGGGAGATTTTCTCAGCCAAATTTGATCCTACGGGCAATTTAATTGCCTCTGGATCAATGGACCGAAGCATTAGTACGAAAACCCCGACCTTTAAAACAGTATATCAGTTTGCTAACGCAAAGCAGTGCTGTGGAGGACCTATGGCGACTGCGAAAACTACGGCGTGCTAAATGGCCACAAGGGAGCCGTTCTTGACTTGCAGTGGGCACGAGACTCGGAGATTCTGTACTCTGCTTCAGCCGATATGCACCTTGCTAGCTGGGATCTTACCTCGGGAACACGGATACGGCGATATGTCGGGCACGAAGAAATCATCAATAGCTTGGACATCAGTAAGCGAGGCGAGGAGATGTTGATAAGCGGAAGTGACGATTCGACCATTGGAATTTGGGACCCACGGACGAAGAACGCCGTCGACTACATCGAGACCGAATTTCCCATCACAGCTGTGGCCATTTCTCAGGCTGGCAACGAGATATACTCGGGAGGCATAGATAATGATATTCGAGTCTGGGATCTGAGAAAGAAAGCAGTGGTGTACTCGCTGTTGGGACACGCGGATACCGTTACGTCTTTACGAGTTTCCCCCGATTCACAATCTCTGCTGTCACACTCAATGGATACGACGGTGAGAACATGGGACATCCGTCCGTTTGCGCCTACTGAAAGGCATATTCGAACATTTGACGGAGCAACGGCTGGCGTGGAGCAAAATCTGCTGCGTGCTAGTTGGGATTCAGAGGGCAAGAAGGTTGCTGCTGCTTCCGGAGATGGCACTGTGGTTATTTGGTCCAACGAGACTGGAAAGCTGATGTATAAGCTTCCTGGCCACAGAGGAGTTGTAAATTGTGCGGAATTTGCACCCGGCAAGGATCCTATTTGTGAGTTTGTTACCGCCCTTTTATTTGCTGCAATATTCTGATTAACGTTTTTTTTTAGTACTATCGGCCTCTTCAGATCGCACTATGCTTCTTGGGGAGTTGAAGTGAGAGGTGCTTGCGGCTTTGATTTACCGCCGGGGTATGGAATCAGCAGCTGGAAGCGACCTTTTATCAGGCAGGGGATATTGACCGCAAGTCAACACACTACTTTTGGTCTCAGCCAAGACAAACGTGGCTACGAATTTAAGCTGATTGAAACCTTTCAAATGCTTTCAGCGCCAGGCTCATACTATTGAGCCAGCTAACAACCGAAGGCTTAATGGTTGGATGAGTCTTTGATTCCCTCATCCAGGACGTATCCTCTCAAACTTGAGAATGGAAACTCATCGTCATATGGATTAAAGCAGCATTCTGGGAGAAGAAAAATTATGGCAATATTGGCGTCAATCTTATTGTATGTATAATCAGCGATACCTTGGAATTAAAGGGGCAATAGAAGGAGAAAAAGATGAAAAAGCAGCCACCGGAAATTTGGTTGCCGTGTGCTCTACAAACGATTTGAATCGTCCTGTTGTTGAGGGAAATGATATGTAGCTACGTAACGTTTTACCGCCAGGCTCAAGGCTCAACCGTCTTCGTCACATGGAGTAATATTAGATCATATCAGTTCTATAATAAGCGCCGGAACGGAGAGGCTTTGTCACAACGGTCAATCGCGGGCTACGTAATAATAGGAATCCCGGCTAAAGCCAGAGCATGGATTATTATACACATTCTTCAAAGGGTAATTGCATATAGTATTGCTGGCATCATCATCATCATCATCATCATCATCATCATCATCATCATCATCATCAGCTGTAGCAAAGCTGGGGAAAGACTCCGCACAATCGGCAATCTTGCCCAGACCAGACCAGACCAGCCTCGATCACAGCAGCTCGACGACGCTATCCTTCCCGAGGGTGGGATTTTGTTTGTTCCTCTGGCCCCCTCGTCGTGATGCACCGCGTCAAACAATCGGTGCGCATCGCGAAACATTCAATTTGGGCGAGGGAGTGGCGCCGTGTCGTATCCAGCACCGTCTATTGGTGGTGGAGCAGCGCAGGATGAAACACGGCCGTCTTCTCCACGGCACCCTGGACCCCCAGCCCCTGGTTTTGCAGCACCTGCTACACGCCTTTGACCCCTGCGCAGAGTTGAGGCCATCTGCTTTGACACATGGTGGCTGCGGCGGGTAATACGAGGCCCTGGCCGGAATGATTTGCTTTGCCTCCTGGGCCCAACTGAGGCTGTGAGTCGGGCCCGGGTTCAGCCCAGCCCGTGCGCGCGGGCCAGAAACAGCGACGACGGTTTAATGAGCCTCTTCTATTTGCCCAGCGTCGATGTTTGCTCCGCCTGCAGCCATTCGTCCCGCCTCTCTCTTTTTTTCTTGCAAAGACAGATGCAGGGCGGCTTTTGCGTCTTACATGTTTTGCGCTCGTTGGTTCGGATTCTTACGTTGACTTCGTAATCCGGAGGTTGAGGTTGCCCTTCCAGCTGGCTTCTGGATTTGCTTGTTGCTCCTCTCTTCTCTATACATCCAATGTATTGAGACACCTCGTATACCCGTTCCTTTGTGCTTTTCCTTCTTGCTTCTACCTGTTTATCCTACTCCATTCATTTAATCTTTTTACAGTGACTTGACCCTCGATCTCTTTTCCTGTTCTTCGCCTTTTCTTTCTTACTGAGCAGGATCTCACCCTTTCGTTGGTCATTGGACTTTTCTCATTCCGCTCAAACACCTCGATACATCGCTCGTTGACTTACAATCTTTCTCATTTTTTTCTCATCTCAATATTCTACGATTCCTTCTACGATTGCGGCTGCGCCGTTACTGAACCGGAAAGAGACATACTCACCAATCGATTTCTCATATTTCCTGATATAAGAGAACACAGCACCGAATACACAACATGGCGTCTGATAGAAGTATGGAGCTGATCCGCGATGAGCTCCTTCGAAGAGCGCGGGGAGATGGACAAGAAGAGGCAACAACAAACCGGAACCAGATCTTGGCAGAGCGTCGACGAACTATGCTGCGGGATATGCAAACCGAAATGGAGCCTGATACGACTCGACGATTTCCTCGGCGGCTTCTGCTGCCTCGACTGGCATTAGGACGAAGGCGGGCTCTGGGTGACGAAGAAGCCGGCCTAGAGAGCCCTAAGACTCCCCTTCTCCAGTCAACACAACCAAATCCTTCATCTCTGCCAGCTCCTCAGCCGGCTCACCTTACGGGAGCGCCTGGCACCAATGGATCTCCAGAGTCCATGGCACCCCCATACTCAGAAGCGCAGCGACAAGCCAATAAGAAGGAAAAGAATAAGAAATTTTTGTTCTGTTTCCCGTTTATCAAATCGAGGCATGTGCGAGTGCAAATTGCTCAATGCTTCGTGGCTGCGACTTTCCTCTTTTCGCTGCTGGCAGTGTGTAAGTGGCATTGCGCCTCAGTTTTATATCTTTTTATGAAATGCTGACATGGGCTACAGATCTGGGTATAACGCTAACGAAGCACGCTGTTATTGGCGAGTTGAACATCATGTTGATTATGATCATTCTCCTGGCAGCAGTCTTCTTCTGTTACAGTCTGGTCCGGCTATGGTTGCTCATTGCTCGCGGAGATCCTCCCGAAGTTCCAAGAGCGATAGATCCGCGAGGATATGCCGTCCCACGCAAGCCTATACGAGTGGTGATGGCCCAGGACGAAGAAGCTGCTGGTGTTGAGAGTGAAGCCATGAGGATGAAGCCTCCTGCTTACGGACTTTGGCGAGAGAGCGTGGTATGTTTTATTTTTACTTTCGTTTTCATCATACATCCAGTTATATATCAAAAGAACAGAGCTGACGTCAAATCTAGCGAGTGGACCCGAATCGCTTTTTCTGGCAACGGAATGAAGCTGCTCAACGTCCTGCCTCTCGGCAAACAACTGGACCGAGACCACCGTCCTACGCCTCTGACGATGGAGTATCATATGTGGTTGAAGCGGTGCCTCGCTCCATTGCTCCATCCTCAACGGGTGAACCACAGCTGGTGCATCCTTCAGAAAGAGGAAGAGCTGGCCAGCCGCCTCCAAGCTGAGAGGATGTACATGTATCACGGGTTTATTTTGTTTTGTACTGGGTGTTTGGGAGGCAGTCACATGAAGATTACGGATGTGTTTGCACAAAGGGAATATGTACATAAAAGGAGTGTGCTTTGTAGGCGCGGCATCAGATCGGGGGTCGAACAACTCGGCATGTTGCGGCCTACCGACGGCGTTCTTGGTAATATAGGATGCCCATGTGTTTTGCTGTCCGCTCACTTGAACGGAATCTACATGATTTTGTCTTTTCCCAGCACGGAGCATGCATATGGCCACCATTGTAAAAGTCTTTGTAGTTTTCCGCGCTTTTCTTCAGCCCGCTGCCCTCCAACAACCATTAAAGGCTGTCATTCTACATTTGATTAACACGTGCACAACTACTGGCTCAAGAAGATTAATTTTCCTCGTTTACGTGTTATCCGTAGAGTAGAGTAGTGGTACAGCCAGACCCCAGTGCGTCATTACCAGGGCCAAGTTTATAGCCTGTCATGGACTTGGGTCGAGAACTGGGCCTGTTCCCTTTCCCGGATGGTGAAGACGCCTTGATTGGCTGCTAGGGGGCCACAAGCTGCACGAATGTCTGCATGCAGGGCTGAGAAATTAAATATTGAATTGCGAATGCTAATGATCTTGTTGGTGTTGTGTGTGTTGCAAGCCTTTGTCATTTAATATCATAAAGGGGAGACTTCGTATTTTGCGCCCTGTTTCTGTGTATACATTATTACGGAGTTTATCAGACACAGGTGTCGCGAAGGGCATGTCAGCTCCATCATCCTCGTTTCTGCCTCGGTCGGTGGGCATCCTTATTTGGCAGTATCCCTGGATATCAGATGCTGTGCTGCGCAGGGATTAATGTGACAAGGTTCGGGTTCTGTACAGGTATTATTTACTGCGCGCATAGAGCGCATGTCACGCACGGCTAAGTGATTCGGCCTCCACCATCACTCATCACCACTACTTTGTTCTATATTCACTCTCTTAATGTTGTGTGAGTGTGTGTGTGCGAGTGTGTGTGTGTGCAGAATATATCCATGCTCGTGTATACATGTAACTAGCATACAATAGACACGTCGTCAGCGACTACAGGTAGGTAGAAGCCCTAGCTGATGCAATCACGGGATCCTGTTTTTGGAGGCGCCGGCTCTGCTAGTCCGGAAAAAGAAGGACACGGTGCTACAAGGATATTGGGATATTGTGAGATGCGGTGTTTTGTGGTGTCCTGAAATTGGGGTAGAGAGTTTATGCGCTGCTGTGACTAGTGAATGTGAATGGTCCATTGGCCAAGTTGCCGTGAGGTACCTGCGTGCTTTCCGGTGCAGCAATACGAGAATACCATGTGGCGGGTGTCTTGGACATACGGAGTGCTGTTGGAACCAGCAAATGAGAAGGCCATGAATGGGCTTGATTCATATTCATATTCACAGTCTGGGGCTAGCAGCAGTGCTGATGCAGAGGCGATTCTAGGTGCGTCCATGTATGTACCTTGCAGGTAGTCCTCGCCTCTCGAACCGCGGTCATGGGCGGGCATCGCCCCAGCTGCGTGGCAAATGTACTCGAAGCATACATGAATGTTCCCCTCACCCCAAGAGCGCTAGGCTAGCGGTGGAGCACAGCGCTGTTGGAGCGGGAGGGCCCTGCAGCGGGTGACACAGTGGCATCTCACGGCTGCGTCAATTGATCCACGGCAGCCTCAGTGAACAAACCACAGGGAGCCACAGGCCACACCTTCGCCCGAACGCGCGCGCACCTGCTGTCGGCCTGCAGGCTCCAGTCATCCAATAGTGGTGCCGCCGCCCTTCGTCGCCCTCCTCCAGGCACTCCACTTCCCTATTTTTTCCTTTTTCCCTCGAACATATTAATCTCCTCACGAGAAGAAAATTTTTTCCCATTTGCTGAGAATCTAGGACTTGTTGGTGGACGTCGCCGTTGTTGTCGCAGTTGTCGAAACTACTGAACGCCGAATCTATCGAGGTTTTATACAAGGTGTGTATTGTCTGTCTTTTATCCCGCGCCCACACAAGGGCCTACCTGGTTTCGCTTGCGACGCAATATGCCATCGCCTGGTCAAAGTTTCAACGGATTGTATTGCGCGCCATCATCAGCAGTTCCTCGTCCTGTGAGGAGGGCGCCTTCTTGGCGTCTATATCTGGCGGCGCTGCAAGACGAAAGAAGACGGAATCATGCCGATTTGCATCTCTTTTGCGCTGCGTAGCTGCTGTGACGGCCCCAGAGTTGTGCGGATGTCTATGCGCGGGGAGCAACAAATCAAATCATCTTTGCGCCGCTCTGTGCGACACACCAACGTGGTGCGACTCCGACTCCGACCGCGAGATCTTACAACTTCGGCCGAACGGTGCCTGAGTGCATGATGTGTGCATGGATGGCGAGCTTCATACAAGAACATGCTTGGATACCTCGGATCGTCTGAAGCAGGATAGGCGCATCATCCCCGTGGATTGTGCGCCGCTAGTATCTCGGCTCGTCGGATTCGGGCACTGCCCTCTGGTTTCCCTGCCCATGCAAGATGCATCAAACCGCCGTGCATGGCTGCGGCGATGACGTGTTTGCGAAAACCAAGAAACCATCCAATCCAACTGTCTGTCAATCGATACTCAGACGATGCATCTGGACTTGCGCCAAGTTGCCGGCAGAGCCTTTATCCGATCGACGCAGCTACATCTACGCTTTTGACTTATACGGCGTCGATGCCTCGACTGCACATCATCTCCTGCCTCTACCGTCTTTTACTCTGTCCTCCCGGGTTCTTTTCGCAAATGCTCTGCAGCCGTCTTCGCGAGGGAATTTCTTGCAGCCAAGCTAGTCACCGAGATTCCAGCGGCCCCGCGATAAACTCCAAGACCCGCCGCGTTTAGTGGTTCTTGTTGTTTCCTCTTGTCCGGCATCGCCGCCGGCATAACGTTGAACTTTGACTGGGCTGTGGCATATGAACACCTTTTTTCGATAATGGCGCATACGCATGCACTTTAGAAATATTCTGCACGTCTGCTAACATAATATGCTGGACTAGATCAACACATATTATCAAAATGTCTTCTCTCTCTCGTCGTGCTTGCTACAAGTGTGGCAACGTTGGCCACTACGCCGAGGTTTGCTCCTCTGCTGAGCGTCTCTGCTACAACTGTACGTTAAATTCTCGCCACGGAAGAATGAATGGATGCTAACATTATTGAACGATAGGCAAGCAGCCTGGTATGCATATGCAAACGTAATGCGATTGCCCGTCATTCTCTAACAACTGACTATAGGACACGAGTCCAACGGCTGCCCCCTCCCTCGCTCTACTGAGGCGAAGCAGTGCTACCACTGCCAGGGACTCGGCCATGTCCAGGCCGACTGCCCTACTCTCCGCCTGAGCGGTACCGCTACTGGCGGCCGATGCTACAACTGCGGTCAACCCGGCCACCTGGCTGTATGTTTGCCCTCATTACGAGATTTCCATGGATAAAGGTACTAATCTAGCCTCTATAGCGTGCTTGCCCCAACCCTGGCAATGCTGGTATGGGCCGTGGTGCTCCCATGGGCCGTGGTGGCTTCGTCGGCGGCTACGGTCGTGGAGGCTTCGCCAACGGCCCTCGTCCCGCTACTTGCTACAAGTGCGGTGGCCCCAACCACTTTGCTCGTGACTGCCAGGCTCAGGCCATGAAGTGCTATGCTTGCGGCAAGCTCGGCCACATCTCCAGGGATTGCACTGCCCCCAACGGCGGCCCCCTGAACACTGCTGGCAAGACCTGCTACCAGTGCGGTGAGGCTGGTCACATCTCTCGCGATTGCCCCCAGAAGACCGCCAACACCGAGATCAACAACGAGGTTGTGGACCTTAACAACGTCCCTGCTCCCTCCGTGGCTCCCATTGCCCCCGTGGCTTAAGTCCAGATACGCAGTCTGCTGCTCTCCATACCTAGCCGTGGTTGGTGGCAGACCTTTCCCCCTTTTTTAAGGGTAAGGACTCCATGAGCTGTAACAAAAGAAACAAAAGAAAAAAAAAAAAAAACTCTGGAATCTAGGCTGTATTTTGTTACGTTTTTCTTCTTTTTATTTCAAGTCGATGCAACACATTTTCCGTTGCATAGCACCCAGATCGTGCTTCCCGATTTCGGTTCTTTTTTATTATATCTCCCTTTTTTTTTTTCCTATTACGGATGGTCGGCAACATTTCTTCTCATCATCGGCTTAAGCGGAGTCTTTCTTTGGCTTTGGATCATGTGGCGTCTGTTTATTTTTCTTCACTCTCTCATCGCAGACGTTTTCGTACCAGAGAAAGGCGACGGCAAAACATACATTTTACTGCAGCCTCACCTCCTGCGTGTCAGGGAATGAGCAAAATGACAGCGGCAGCAGCGACGATACCGAAAGCGTCAAAATTTTCTTTTTTCTTACACACATTTACTCGGAATTGAAGAGCGTCCGATTTTGTGGGAGGCCCTTGGGTACGCATGGGCCTCTTCGAAACGATTCCTGGGCAAAATCCCCCATCTTTCAAACGAATTTACTTTGGATCACATCACTCGGAACTACCTACATATTACGGACTGAAACGACAGACGCTGTCACGTAGCTCTTGACGACTTAAAGACTTTAGGCACATGCGATGGATATACCCGTGAGGCTGTGTGTGATGTTGTGATGAGCTTGAATCGGCGGCGCTGCTCTGGAGGTCGCAAACGGTAACACTTGCCTGTTGTTTGGTTTTAACTGCAGATCTTTGGTTTGCTGCTTGAGAGCAATACGGCAACAAGTGATGACTGTTACCTCCTAGAGTGA
The DNA here is from genome assembly GCA_000331835.2 of Trichoderma hamatum GD12. Taxonomy (NCBI): domain Eukaryota; kingdom Fungi; phylum Ascomycota; class Sordariomycetes; order Hypocreales; family Hypocreaceae; genus Trichoderma; species Trichoderma hamatum. The sequence goes on from ANCB02000247.1 coordinate 15,798, forward strand.
ATGAGAGCGCGCGCGTGCGAAGGCGGTGGATGCAAGATGTCTTGAAGAATTGGCAGTTTGAGGATGAGTGGATAGGAGCTGTGCGATCCAACGGCTGTGCGGCAAATGGAGAATACGAGCGCGCCCCCAAGATTGATACAGGGCAATGGGATCACGGGCATTGAGCAATACCCGTGCTTTCGGAGTGGCTAGCGTGGATGCCGGAGCAGAGGAGAGCTGGGAGAAGTGGAAGATGCAGCGATACAGTAAAATATGACAAGCGGAGAGGCGCAGATGAGGAAGATGAAGAAGAAATCCTGTCATGAAATACCCCTTTATGGCGGCGGCGGCAACTGTTGACGCTGCGCGCTGCGTTTGGTGTGATGATGAGCGTGTGTGTTTGTGTAGATGTGTGCATGTGTGTGTTTTGAGTCGAACGAGGGAGAGTTGATGCGCAAAAGCGACTGGCGGAAGCACGCAGAAGAGGCATGGCAGCCAGCGAGACCAGAGCTCAACTTTTGTTATCCCCTTTCTTCGCACGATGAAACAATGAACGCAAAACTCCAGGTAAGAGTTAATTATGCAACGCTGGACGAGAGTGGAATCACCCATTAGGTGCTCACGCTGAGCAATATGAGGCTACTGACCCGTTGCAGACTCTTCTGGATTCCATCAGCTCTTCCTTACAGAAGGACTTTTCTTTGCCTTTGAATTTTGCATACAGAAGGTAACTCACTCTCCGGCATGTAGTAGTTGAAGCCGTACGAATTCTATTATATGCACTTCTCCACGATTCATGAGGTTGTGTCCTAGGAGCAGTATTAGTATCTCCCTGCAGGTGGTGTCTCTAATATCAGCTCCGTGCGCATGAATATGCACCTACCAGAGAATCCACCCATCCATGCGGCCAATGCATCCAATAGCGTCGACGGCCCCCAACCAGCTAGAGGTTTTCGTGGCATGTGCTGCAGTTACAGGCAAATACCGTGATCTAGACCGAGCTGGTGTATCAGCTACCGGCGTGTAAAGCGCGGGGGCCACTGTAATATCATGTAACAAGCTTATTACGTTTTTAGTTTTGGTAGGCTGCATGTAGCTACTGTGTGAGAGGCGCATACAGAGAGCAAAGGATCCAAGTCAACCTCGTAGTCGTAGCTGAGCTGCGATGGCTGCCTAGCCTGTTGGCGTTGGCGCTGGTGTTGTTTCCAACATGAACCAAGATTCTTTTTTTCAACCACTACAGATGAGCGAATTCCATATATTCTCTTCTTTTTGCAATCCCATCCAGCTTATCGTGACTGTGGTGTATTAAATGTATTGATTTTGGAATATTTGATATTTCGTGTCCATTCAAGTGCTGCACTGAGATTAGCGCCGGCTTCTTGGGCACATTCAGCTCTACCGCTTGTGAGACGCAGAGGTTATACGGACTCTTGCTTGTATCCAGGACATCGCAGCTCACAAAAGAGTCTACATCGCAGCTTCTATATTTCTCAGAAGACGCTTCATTTGCTCTTTCCTTGCAGCTTTGCGCGCTTCGCCCGCCCATACGGGACTCAAACACAATGTCTTTCATCAACACCGACAGCGACAACAACAGCTTTGTATCTCATATCAGTATCCGCTCCAGACGATCGCGATCAAGACGGCGCATCTATCCGCGAAGCAATGATGACTATATGATGGGCGCTCAAGATCCCGTTCCGATACGGCAGAGAAGGGTGGCGAAGCAGCAGACGCCGCAGGAAGCGATAGATGAGTTTTGGGCCAAGTTTACGACAAAGGCGCCGGGCAAAGGTGAGTTAGTTTTTGCACTGATTGGTGTATTAGACTTGATCTTCTCTGCTCTCAAAGCCGCGAAATTGTACTATTATCGTTACTGACCATATATACCTGCTCCGTCTACTTAGCGACAACTGTGATACCACAAAACCCATACACTGCTAGAGTGGCTAGAAAGAATGCCAAGACTACATCTTCATCTACCACAACCCAAGCTTCCTACGAAACGGCAGCGGCTATGTGCCGAGCCAAAGTCGAGAAGATTGTCCAGGAATGCCGCCGTGTCAACAAAAAATACCGGGATCCGCATTTTGACCTCGAGGCCGATCTGAAGCTCGGTCGTCGAGACTGCCTGGAATCTCTCTCCAACTTTGAGCCCCTCGACAACCCCGGCAAGGATTTCCGACCGGGCAGCGCCAAGCGTGTCGTGGAGGTTTTCGACAAGCCGCAGTTTTACATCGAAGGCCCGACGGCTAACGACGTGAGACAGGGGAGGGATGGAGACTGCTGGCTCATGTCGGCGCTGTGTACGCTGAGCAACAAGAAAGGCCTGATTGAGAGGTTGTGCGTAGCTCATGACCAGGATGTTGGCGTTTATGGGTTTGTTTTCTTCAGGGACGGCGAGTGGATTTCGGAGATTGTAGATGACTTTGTATGTTTCCATTTCTCTTTCTTGGCAATGACCATGACTGCTATTAATGCTGATGATTTCTGCAGCTCTATCTCACCAAATCTGATTACGACGAGAAGCACTGGGAGCGAGTCCTCTTTGACGAACTTGAGCGTTCGAATCCAGAAGAAGCCTACCGCAGAGTGTACCAGTCCAACAGCAGCGCCCTTTATTTTGCTCAGTGCCAACATCCTCAGGAGACTTGGCTTCCGCTTCTTGAAAAGTGCTATGCAAAGGCACACGGAGATTATGCTGCCATTGAGGGTGGGTACGGAGGGGAAGGCATCGAGGACCTCACGGGCGGAGTTACGTCTGAGATTTTTACCACCGACATTCTTGACAAGGTAAAGATCAGGATTTACGCACATGATATCACGTTTATTATAATCGGCTAACAAGATTCTAGGAGTATTTCTGGAAAGAGGAGCTAATGAAAGTGAACCAAGACTTTCTCTTTGGTTGTAGCACCGGGGTATGGGGAGTAAACTGGGGAGAAAGAAAAGGCATCCTTGAGCTTCATTCCTACTCCATACAGAAGGCTGTAGATATTAATGGCAAACGCCTACTTCGACTAAAAAATCCTTGGGGAAAAGGAGAATGGAAAGGTCCTTGGAGTAAGAGACACCGTGAATTCATCAAAACCGGATAATTACTAATATACTAAACAGGTGACGGCTCCAAAGAGTGGACTTCCGAATGGTTGGAGAAGCTTGACCACCGGTTCGGTGATGATGGCGATTTTTGGATCGCGTACGAAGATTTACTCCAAAAATATCAGGCCTTTGAGAGAACTCGACTGTTTGATGACAGCTGGCAGGTATCTCAAATCTGGACCACTGTCAATGTTCCCTGGATGCTGGACTATCATGACACTCATTTTTCTTTGAGTATTACTAAACCTGGACCAGTCGTCATTGTACTAGCTCAGCTGGATGATCGTTACTTTCGTGGCCTTCATGGCCAATACCGATTTGAGTTGGCGTTTCGCATCCACAAAGCTGGGCATGAAGATTACCTTGTCCGTAGCCAAGCGCCGTATCGCATGAGGCGCTCAGTCAATGTCGAACTTGATTTGGAGGCAGGTCAATATGACGTTCGAGTCAAGATTGACGCAATTCGCCTTGACAAAATCTTACCTATTGAGACCGTTATCCGAAATAATGCCAAGAAACGGCGAGAGAAACTGATGCGCATTGGTCTCGCGTATGACCTCGCACACAGCAAAGGTAGAATCGTCGAAACCCCAGAAGAGAAGGCTGCCAAGGAAGCACATGAGAAGCGCGTCAAAGACAAAGAGCTCCGCGAGGTCAAAGATAGGATTATTGCTCGTCGCAAGGATGATCATTATCTCAAGGTGAAACAGCATATGAGAAGCCAGAAGCAGGAGAAGAAACGGAAAGAAAAGCTGAAAAAGGCTGAAGAAGCTGAAAGGCGGCCCAGGAATGGGAATAGAAGAGAGGAAACGGGACATGAACACAACCATCATGAGCAAATTGATAAATCAGACGAGAAACATGAACTGCCATCTTCGCTTAATGGAGCAGGATCATCAAGGGCAAGACGGAGAATTTCGGTGCCTAGTCCACCTGAAGATGCAACTGATGGGCCAGGCTGGCTACCAGAAAATATCGACTTGCGGAAACCATCACAAGTCTCTCCACACTACGAATCTGAGAGCGATGACGGCCTAGAGAGTCTATCTTCGTTATCTGATCTTTCCGATCGCGAGCTAGACTTGCAGGCTCAATCTTTTGGTGGTCAGCTAAATAGACGCCCCGTTACACTATCACCTCCAAAGTTTGAGGATGAGCTTGATGAGTTTGAAAAGGATCCTTGGAATGCGGTTGTCGTGATTGGACTACGAGTCTACCACAAAGCCGACGATGAAGACAAAAACAAGGAGGTCATTAAACTCCAGGTAGTACGTCCAAGCCCGTACATTGACTCCGACGACGAAAGCACAGCGGCAGCAGAGGAGTCTAAGAAAGAAGAACAAGACTCGAAAAGCAAGGGTTTGGATGTCGACGATAGTGCCAAGGACGCGACGCTGGAAGGTGGGCTAAAGGACAGGAAGAAGAGTATCGTTGGTAGTGGCGAGGCGTAGGCTTCATGGTGTCTAATTCTGCTTCACAATTCACACCTGGGCATTATACATTCACCTTTCCTTTTTCTCTTCTCTTTTAAGATTGGATACATGCACTTCTGATATCGAAACCGAGTCGTCTAGGGACGGACTGATGAAGCTATACCTAAGAAACATCACTTGAGAACGACTTTATGCGGTATGATTATGAACTGAAATTGATGATACACTTTTACTATACTAAATTGACTCTCTTGAAAAAGTCTATGCCTAAATTATATACGATTTGGGCCTGAGTGTTGGCGATGTTTACAGATTTATGTCCAAGCTACTTCATTTGGAGTCCGAAAATTTATCATGTAGTATAACACGTCTCGCTATACGTAGTAGATAATTCTCCATTATAAATTATAAATTATAAATTATAAACTATTTACTTATACATAAATAGCGCCACGAGGACCTTGCCAACTAATCAACATCTTGCAACGTCGAGAGAATAAGTTGCTCCTTTGAAACATGTCAACGATACTCCCTTAGCAATACAAACATCAGTGACCATAGATCAATCCAAAACGCTCATGAAAACTACCTATACGTAAAGGGTATACTTAATACTTGTAACATTCATTCTAAAAGATACATGACCGACATTAAAATTAAAGAAACCAGCAATAGCAAATCCTTCCATTCCTCTATGCTGACTCACTTTCCTGCTGCTCAACGTGAGTCGAGTCTAGCACCACGGCTCCAGCATCCTCTTTTGGCTCCTCTGTAGCCTCACTGACCTCACCAACCACGGAAGGTTCGTGTCGGCGGTGTTCTTCCCAAGTCTCAGTAGGCTCCCACTGAGTAGACTTGCGAGCTACAGACACTTCGCTGTAGAGCTGATCCACCTGTTCCAAACTGAGCCCCTTGGTCTCGTAGATGAAGAACCAGACGTGGGCAATGCAGATGAAGCACGCACCAAACCAGACAAAGAAGATCTTGGATTGGAGATTGGCGTAGCCCTTACCGTAGTTGACCAGGTATGGAGTGGAGTAAGCGATGGCCCAGTTGAGGAGCCAGTTGGTGGCGGTGGTCATGCTGAGAGACTTGGCGCGCGTGTTGAGGGGGAAGATTTCACCGGTGACGACCCATGCGAGAGGGCCCCAAGTGCTGGCGAAGAAGAAGATGAAGATGCAGACAAAGGCCACTGCAGTTTGCTGTCCAGCCATGTTCTTGACGAAGATGTCGCCGTTGTCGCGCTGGCCTGTGGAGAGGGTGCCGCAAACGGCGACGATGAGCTGGGAGACACACATGCCGATGGCCCCGGCGAGGAGTAGAGGGCGACGACCCCATTTATCTATGGCCAAGAGGCCGGGGATGGTAGAGGCGACGTTGATGGCAGACGTGATCATGGCGATGGTGAAGCCACTGGAGACGCCAGAGTTTTGGAAGTATCGCGTGCCGTAGTAGAAGATGAAGTTGATGCCGGTGAGCTGCTGGAGAGCCTGGAGAGCCATGCCGGTGAACTGGCGCTTGAGAATGGGAGGCTTGAAGCAGTCCCAGTAGGTGGCTTTGCTGACGCCATTCTCGTAGTCCAGGTTGGCCTTGATCTCGCCGATTTCCGACACGATTGCCGGGTGTCCCACAGCGAGACGCCTCATGCGGGAGAGAGCAGCGGAGGCTTTGTCCGTCTTGCCTGAGCGGATGAGAAACCGAGGGGTTTCTGGCAGGAAGATCATGCCGATGAAGAGGACGAGGGACCAGGCGAACTGGACGGCTATGGGGATACGGTAGCTGCCGGAGTCGTTGCGGTTGGAGGTGGCGTTGTTGACGACGGCAGCTAGGAGGAGACCGATGGTGATGGCGAGCTGATAGGCGCCGACGATGGCACCACGGATCCATTTGGGGGCTGTTTCTGATTGATATAGGGGGACTAGGTGGCCTATGTTAGATGATGATGATGCTGATGATGGATGTTTAAGATGGAGAGCCGGGTTCACTTACTCAGAGCAGAAATCAAGCCAACACCGAAACCAGCAAAGAATCGACCAGCGAGAAACAAGGGAATGGCAGTAGCAACTGTCTGTAGCACAACACCCAGGTTAAAGACCCAAGTGGAGATCATCAGGGCGGGACGACGACCAAAGAAGTCGGCGAGGAGGGGCGAGGCGAGGGCGCCGAAGAAGGTACCGGCAGACAGGATGGAGACGATGGACGACTCCTGGGAGGTTGTGATGTCGAGATCACCGTTGGAGTTGCGGAAGCCCGTGCTGAAGAGATCTTTCCAGTAGGGCATGGCCATGATGCCGCTGATGGTGCCGGTGTCGTATCTGTAGAAGTAGAAAGTCCGTGATTAGTGAGAGAAGGGGAAGAAGGGGGTGGAATGAAGGTATAGTGCTTGGGTAAGGGGGATTTGATTCGACCTACCCGTATAGGACGCCACCGAAGGCGACGAAGAATCCCATTGCGATGGCGGGCCAGGAGGCGCCCGCTTCATTTTTGGGCTTGGAGATTTTGGTGCGCTGGAGGATATCCATTGCGAGAGAAGGGGGGTTGTTGGTTGTGGGATGGGAATGGTGTAAAATTGAGTGAGGTTTTAGAAGGTGGTGATGGATTCTTCAAGTGTATGTGTACGTGTGTGTGTACGTGCTTTGAGCAACCGAAGCAGATTTGCGTAACTCGAGTGTAATGTGTAAGTGAAAGATAGCTGATGAGAGAGAGAGAGAGATGGCCTTCCCTTTATATACTTCAGAGAGAAAGCCTGAGTCAGGGTGTTGAGAAAGAATACATGATCAGTAAAAGACTATTTAAAATCAGGCTTTAAAGGGGGTTAAGTAGTCAGCTGGTAGATGGTACTCTAAACTTACGGGATACCCCCCCAAAAAAGTATACGACGCCTACATCACTAATAAGCTCGCTCTAGGCAATGGGGCAAACGAGATGGAGGAGCGGAGCCGAAGCCATACTGAGATTGCGGGGGAACTTATGCGGAGGAGGACCAGTTGATCACAGATCTGGGTGCATGAAGGCTGGAGAAAAACCTGGAGACGGAAAGGAGAAGTGTAAGGTTGGTGGAGACTCGGCTGGACACTCGGTGAGATTGAATCTAGAAAAGAGCTTAACTAAAGCGTTTATAGCAGATGAAGACGGGTGGCGCTTAGTGTTGAGTTTGGGGCCGAAAGAGGGCGCTTTTTTAAGTCTACTCTGGAGATTTATAGTCGAATATTCAATGCTCAGTTTTTACTAGGCGTGTCTATAAGCGATGAGGGTACGGATATATCATCACCGAAAGCTTGCAAGAGAGAACTTGCTCTATAGGTTATTGTCAATATTGATTCAAGATAACTATTGCAACATGGTATATGAGTTTATATTGTATGTAGCTAATACAGCGGATCAGGGCAGGCAATCCACATCTTGTATGCATATACCATGATATGGCAGCAGAACAAGCTCCTCCTCGCCACAATGCCGAGCGCGGATAACAAATTGACCTACTAAAAGCCACTCAAGTTAGAGCCCTACTAGTATTCTCTTTTACTTGCTATAATTCGATAGCGGCTGAAAGCGTCTTGTTTTCTCTCATCAACAGCGGTCACAGAATAACCGTCATTGGTAGTTGGACGTGCACTGCATGCGTCCGCATCTGAGCAAGCCATTTCCGAGCTCGGGTTTCCGACTCCGCTACCGACAGGGCCGCTTTGAATAGCGCCGCATGACTTACCGGCATCCTGCTAATTTGTGAGTCTGCTACATTCGCCGTGCTGCTGGGAAATGGATAATTTTTGTGGTAGAAGCGGCCACGTTTCTGGAAGTAAACGCTGTGCTGAGTTTGAGAGCGGATATGAACGTAGGCGCTCGGCGCTTCTAACAAAGCTTCTTCCAAAGGAAGTTAATGCTGCGAAAAGCCCACATTGGAGATGTCTGGGCCCCACTTCCAGTGCCAATGCTAATAATGTGGCAGAGGCTTGTAATGGCGTACCATTTGACATGATGGCATAGATATAGATCCCGCGCTTGACATGATCTAGTGGCGTTAACATATAGAAAAGGCCGCCGTTGTCTTGTTGTAATATGGTCGAAGGAAGGGAGGAAATCTACAATCTTGTAGGCACGGTAATGCGATATAGCATCGATAGATGGCATTTCTAATGATACAAGCGAGTTCGGATTTCAATGTATAAATGCCCAATGAGTGTAACTCTAATTACGGCGCCCCTTTGGTTATGCCGAGTGGCTCACCGTGGAAGCTTTCCACCATTCATCGCGCCAAGCTTAAAATGCGTGCACAATTCTCCTTTGTATATGGAACTTATCTGCCCTTTGCTGATACGTAGATTGCCAACGTCTATTTTATGTTTTATACGTTTAGAAGATACGTTACAATCCTAAGAATAAAATTCGTAGCTTCATATCGCTCTGGGTGGAGATAAGCCTGATCAATGATAATTTACAGCGCCCACTCTTATTGGGCAAAATACTAGAGTGAATAAAAACTATATAATTTTCATTTCCTTCTAATCTCTTTCTATTTCTTTCTAGCTAACAATACCGTAACGTGCTGTAAAATGATTGCTTTGATTGTAAAAAATGATAAGCAGCGCTAATGACCACGGAAGCAGAAGAAGAAGAAGATTTGTTGGAAAAATCATCACATTGGTCAAATTATTCAATTAATCAATTCAGAACACACTATGTTTATTTCACTGCCTCTTTCTATCTATTTAACAACGGCCGTACACACTATCTTTTGACCTAGTTTAAGAATCCCAAACTCGTACTAAAAACAAAAACAAATCGCGCTCAAACATGTTAACTGTCCCCCATAAACTTGCATCTCTCTTTAGCAAATCCATTCTAACCTTACTTCAACCGTTCTAGCCACTACCAGTAAAAGGGAAGAGGATACTTCAGCGCCAAATGTATCGAATACCCATGTAGTCACACTCTGAAAACTTGCCAAGTTGACGACAGCCTGGAGGATATTCGCTTACCCAATCTTCGAAACCGCCAAATGGTCATTTGATTTCAAATTTAACGAATCTTATCTTCATCAAACCAGATTTGGACTTTATAAGATGAGTTTGCACCATTTTTTATATTGAAGATGGCAAATCTTGCATCTTGTGAAACGATGTGATCCCTTTCCGCATTAAGTTCATTACGGATGAAGGCTATTTCGAACGAACGAGAAAACTTTTCAGCATCTTCTCCCCTTGGTTGTGCCACAGATAAAGCAACAGGATATTCCCTTGATGCGAGTAAAGTTACTTTCCCGTAAAGACCGTCGAGGATTCCTTTGCAGTAGGCTTCTCCAGCGGCGTAGTTTTCGGCCATTTTCAATATCTTCTTGCAGCCTAATTTGCAATATTTGACTGTCTTGGAAACTAATAAGTCGAGGTTTTGCTTGTACGAAATTCGCGACTTGGAGATTCTTTAGATGTAGCAGGTATCAAAGTGGAATACTAGTTGTTAAAGGAAGCCAGGAAGCCAGATAGTTTAGTAGTTGAGTATCGATTGTGGGTTGTCTGGTACGAAAGCTAGAAATGCAGCTTGGGGAGCGAACCATCAAGCTTTATATCTCTGAATTCATGGTTCAAAAATCGTTCTCCAAAAGTAAGACACTAATTGTACTGTTACTCACCGGCCTTTGTATTGATGATGTGCGGACTTTGTTCCATCACAAATACTGCTATAGATAAAGTGACTTTAAATTGTTCAACGACCTATAGTGGCGCTTCGCTCAAAGAAATGATAATATTTTAGAAAACAAACGACTCATATATAATATGCTCAGAAAGAACACAAGCTTTACACATTTTTTGAATACACTCTTTGACAGCTACTATGCAATAGCACATGCCGAAACTGAACACCCACCAACAACTGCGAGGAGCCTAGAACCCATCTTAGGTATAATAGAATAACCAAGATAAGTATCACATATTATAAGTCACAAAGAAATGTTTGGACAAATGAATAGAATTATGAAACATCTAGCCTGTTTCTTTCAGCCTAGGAGGAGTACAGTCGCGAAATAAATCGCTGCCCGCACTTAGATTGGGCCGCGACCACCCGCGCCACACCACTCCTTTGAAGCTGCATGGTAGTGAATGAGCCTAGAAGCACGGGCAGGGCAGAGTCGTAAACCGTTTTAAAAGGAAAAAATGTTCAACCAACAGAGCGTAGCAATATTGATACGAACAATGCAAATTCTTTGGCAAATATTTGTGATTGCCAAGTCAACGGCCAGCGCAAGCTCCCGTTGGTACGACACCAACTAGAAGTCTAAAAATGGTCGTTCACTGTACCACTGTTGTTATCTCCCTACAAACAAATGCCATGGATCATTTAAAAGGTTGCTTGATGTGCTATTTTGAATAGCCGTGGTATGGGTTTTTGGAATATACGAATTCGCACTCCTTGTTTACACTCTTCACTTCTTGTCATTTCCACCTGTGCTGTTACTCAAGAAACTCATTAAACATGAGCAGACAATTCATGAAAATATTCTTGATTAGCTCTTTTCCCACTGCCAAAGCGATATTCAAAAAGTTCCTGGAAGGGTGGCGCACGGCAAGCCAAGTAATCAAGGGGTCAAGATACGACCCGGTTAAAATCGCCTCGATATATGAATTTGTAAATTGTTGCGTCATGGCCCAAGTAAAAGATCCCTGTGGCATTTTTGAGTTATTTTTCTCTCATAGACAAAAAAAAAAGTTTCTATTCCAAGAACAAATTGTCCCTTCGGTTTATCTTTGTATGGCACCTCAACAAGGCATTATTCACGGCAATGTCCTTGTGTTGGCAGACGAAAACAAAGCTGTAGAAGACCTGAAATGAGACCTGCTGTTAGTCACTGCAAAAACACATTAGTATTGCGATGCTACAAAAATTTCAACTCTTTCCTCTATGGAATGCTCAACTCTAATCTCAGCTCCGGGGCCAGAATTTGCTCTCTGGCGGCCAACCGAGTTTCAAGTAAAGGACATGCCACCAAGGGCAACCTGTCTAAAAATGGTTCAGAATAGGTCCTAGATGCCCTTCTACCGCCAAGTTATGGCTATATTTATCTCAAAGCTCTTCGTATTTTCCTTTCTATTAAAAGAATTCACTTTCTTTATATAATTAAAGCCTATTGTAGAAACGATGTCCAAAAACAAAAGAGGCCAGAAGCTATCTAAGCTTTTGTCACCAATGGCATATATACCTATATATAAAATTGATAGATCATCAAATGTAATAAGACGCATAGTTGTTTATGAAGTACTGCAAGCTACAAGTAGCTACACGTACCTACGATAGGGAGGTAGTCAAGCCAGTGTTACAGACTTACAGTGCGTAGATAGAGTATCATATAGCAACATAAACTGTGTGTTGGTCAGCGAGTTGCACCAGCCGCGAGGCTTCACAACGCGGGGCAAGCGCCAGTGACGGACATTCTTGCAGCCTTCCGTTCAGATCAGAAACCAAAATGTGCCTCATTTCCCTGCTTACGATAGTGTTGAGCGGTACCTTGGGGTTGGCAAGGGCCACAAAACCATCAGCCAACGGCGGTCAGCCAATAATCCTAGATACAGATCTATTCAGCGACGTTGACGATGTGGGCGCCTTGACAATTGCAAACGTCTTCCACAGTTGTGGGTTGGCGGATCTAAGAGGTATTGCAATCAACTCACCATCTCACTATGGAGCTTTAGGAGCAAGTGTGCGTATACACTCCTTACACTGCTGAAAGCCTGCTCGGTATTGAAGAAGAATAGGCCCTTTGCACATATTTTAACAACGAGGATATCCCAATCGCTGCCTTTCGACCACTTACAAACGATACGTTCTTTGACAGTTACTTTTATTTGTCAGTTTTGTCTGTGTGCTCATTTCTATGAGTAATCTATCTAACTGCTACAGTAGATATGGCGAGTACGTCAGCAAACTGGCTTACAACTGGCCCAGAAAAGTCCAGGAGTCGTCTTTGACTCCAACACCAGTAGAGTTATATCGCACTATCCTAAGCTCTGCCGAAGATGAGAGCATTCACATCATCTCAATTGGCAGCCTCATCAACCTCGCCAATCTTCTGAAGTCTGAAGCGGATCACATAAGCCATTTATCTGGCACTCAACTTGTCTTAGCCAAAGTTAGCGAGCTGATTGTGATGGGGGGACAGTATCCGTCGGGCTGGGAGTACAATTTTGGCGGTTTGGACCCAAAAGCCACCGCAGACGTTGTTAGCCATTGGCCAAAGAATGTCAAAATCACCTACTCGGGTGGTGAACTAGGTGGCAATGTCTTCTCTGGGCAGAGCTTCGCACAACGCTTTTCTCCAGATTCTCCAATTCTTAGCAGCTACCAATGGTATGTCGGTCGAGGTTCTACCATTCGCCAATCATGGGACCCTATCACGACACTGTATGGTATCTTAGGACTGGAATGGTTCTCGAAACTGGGAATACGCCCAATGCTCGCCTATTCAAATGAGTTTGGGTACAACAGCGTCAACGCAGCCAATGGATCGAATGCGTGGGTCAATGATACTGGCGTAACTAATCAGCATTGGCTGCGTCTTGCAGATGGAGTCACGAATACTAGCATGGCGAGACTACTTGACGAAATTATGACTCGTGACCCATCTGCTGGCTGCTGTTTTCAACATGGAATTTCCAAGGATCTGTGAAGGTAAGATGTCTGCTGAATGGCTCTTATGACTGTCTTCTAACAATATGGAGGTCAGAGATCAATATCATTAGCTTCAAAATTTAGATGCGTCGAAATACCCCAAGTTGTTAACGATGGGTGATTATGATGAGCATATATGATAGCGATACTGTAGCGATAAATACACAAAAAGAGAGCTGTGATAGTTCTGATGCAATTTGCATAACTAAATGGCAAATACTGACCTGATGCCGTCTATAAAGAAGTAAGGCTTTCGGCGATACATTTGATTAGAAATTATGAGCAATCAACGGCTACATCTCGATCATTTTGTGGTGAATTATTATATATATACAGCTAGAAGGAAATTAATTAATTCGTAATTCGTTATTTCGACGTAATAGACTCTTTCAGAGCTACTAGATTATGATTTACTCTCTTGGGGCCCGGCCATTATAATCCACTCCAGCCTTTGCTGTATAATTGGCGAAGCAGTCATAGTCAAAGTCAATCTCATCAACTCGTTTCTGCAAGACTGATACAACATTGTCAAAAGAGCAAAGGCCATCCGCGTTCTCTGGGCATCCGTGATAAGAGTCTGCAATGGGAACGACAGCATCATTACTATTTACAGCATAATTAGTGCGTGAGTGGAGACCTGTGGAAGATTCGTATACTTACACCAAGAATCGGATCTGACGAGTAGGCTTATAGGCTGGGCATTCTAGGATCTGCGTAGTGAAATGAGTTGCAAAGGGGACAATTTTGCTAGCCACGAAAGAGTTTCGCTTCTGATTTCCAGAAAGACTCAGCGCTGGTCCTTTGAACAGGGAGGTCAAGTTGAACGCTGTCAGTGTGTCGAGAACGACGACTTCGTGAGTCGCATCAGCATAGATTGACTGATTCAGTGGGAAATAAGTCTTGTTGTCGTCGTAAGTGAGGTTCAGGGCAGAATCGGCGGTGGGAAACGAATGCGTGAAGCGGGCTACGAATTCCTGGAGATAGCCTTTGCCCTGTGCGGCGGCAACTGGGGATCCTGGGCCGTTGTTGTAGTAGAATGACTTGACAAGTCAGTGCATATACTTGTTGGAAAGCTGAATGTGAACCAAGTGGCTTACCAAATCGTAGTAGTATTCGTAGTTGATAAAATCTTCCTCGGTGAAAAGATTGCAGAAGGTCGAGTAGCCGAGAGCATGAGTTTCATAAGAACAGAGTTGAAGCATGGCGATAGCATCAGTGGCGGTAAGATTCAGGCCGAAGATCTAAAAATCTCAACAACAAATCCGATAATTATTTCCGATAATCATCATTTGCAGCTTACCTGGGACTGCAGTCGAGCAACTGTGCTGTTAAAGGCATTTGCGGCGAATTTTGCTGCTACTGTAGATCCAATGCTTCCACGGCTAGCGACATTCGAATTGGTGCAGACTTCATATGGAGCACCTGAATTGTTCACACCGGGATTCTCAACCAAGATCTCGATATTGACTTGATCCAAATATTCGGGCACACCAAAGAAACCAGCAGCAAAGTTCTCAGCCGTCTTGACCATGCGGTCTTGAGATTCGGTGCGGAAGACTGGAATCGTGCCGCTGGCAGTAAAATTGTTTAAAAGATTGCCATATAGCTGACGGTAAGCCACTCCGAGATTGAAGTTTTGGCTGCGGCCAAACGGTGTCAGCAGCTCGGCACCGAGTTTGTAAGTCCAGTCAGAGAGGAAAGCCAGCTCTCCAGTGACATTGAAGCCGCCCGCCTGAGTCGCATTTTGGACTTTTTGAGCAAAGGTAGCAGGAGCGGCGCCGCTGGTAGGATAACGAGCACCGTGACGGTACAGAAGGTGTAACTGGACAATGTTGCAGCCATCCGGAATTAGAGGGCTCGCGTCAGGCAGGCCATAATCTGCCGAGGACACAGAATACCAAGGAGAGAGATTTCCCCAGTATTTGGTAATGTCAAAGCCCTTGCCAAACTTGCTTGCTCCCCAGGGCTGCGGCGCGACCAACGGAAAGCTATCTGAAGGTCCATTATTGTAAGGGTAGGTTGGGGCGGTTTGGATTGCAGCTGGTTCTACTCCTGTGGGTGTCGGACCCGGGTATCCTACCTTGGACTCGGGCGGAAATAATTTAGAGTTGACATGTGCTTAATGTGGCAGCGCTATCAGCACTTTGTTCTAGATTTAATCTATTCTTTTTGTCTTATATCAGACAGCATTCCAAGGATTGACTTACTGCTAGCGGCGGGATAAGAATTTGATGTAGCGGCGCCAGCAATGCTCAACGCCTCAATAGTATTCAAGCTTCTAGCTGAGCAAGCTTCTGCCAGCAATGCAACCATGAAGGTTGATGAGAGCGTGTCGGACCTCATCTTGGTATTGATGATTTAGAATGTTCCACTTCAGTGAGGTCAATAGTGAGAGATTTACAATCGATTTAAATAATTCCAAGAATTCCCGTAAGAATCTGCTCGTAACTCTCACCATTATATAGTCAGAGGCGCATTCAGCCCATGTTACTGCTGTCCGTTTATAAGGCTGCCCGTGTCGATAGCCCACAGGTACATCTACACTGAAAGCCAATCAGGGGGTAGCCTACTGGCACGTTGTTTGCGATTTATAAAATGCGGGACAGCTCGAAGAATAGAATCGCCAAATCGAGAACATATCAATGTATTAATGTGGTATGACGAAAATCCTGTGGGGTCCGACTGTTGGGCGATGGATTATCGCTACCACTGTACTACCTAGTATACAGTATGAAGGGAATATCTTCAACGAGCGACCTTGTTATCTGCTAGCTCAAACCTGCACTTTCTATACAGACCATATTTTTTTCTTAACTCAATTATAGTACAATAAAAAGAAAATAGTTCCAGTGGAGGTCAAGTTACATCATCTGCCTAAAGGTAAAGAATAAATCCTGCAGTGTGATCGCTGTTGACCAATTCGTTTCGCTCCCTGAACTAGCTGTTTGCACAGCCCACGACTATCTCCATCGGGCAAAGCTTACTAAAGTGTACAGCAGTGAACGGTAGCCGTGAGTATTTTGCCACGTGCTCTGAGTAGAAATACTGATGGAAGTTCTCTCGGTCAAGAAAACGATTGCTCTCGTCAGCCAGCAGCCAGAGTAGAGCCTAGTTATGGCGGAGTGGAGTCCAGAAGCTGTCACTCTTCAAAAGTGCAGACTTGGGACCCATAGTCGCACAACTAAAATCGTGCAATTGCTTCTATAGGTTGCTGCTCTACTTAGCCTTGGCAGCCAACGTGTATACAGGGATTGCTGCCGATTAAGCCGAAGGTCCACAGCGATGATCCAACTCAGGATCCTTACGGAATAATGGCAAGGATGGCATTATATCTCTCATGGAAAATGATAAAAGAGCTAGACTTGGAGACTCATAACGCTAATAGCTGAACTAGACTTATTCTCGTAATTTCCCTTCCCGAGATATGCTATTTGACTATTACAGTAGTGCTACACGTTTGTACCATTTGTTACATAGTAAAGATTTGTGTTGGATCACCAGACGCTCTTTGAGCTTTTATAACTATGGCGAGCCCCAAAGGAGAGAGCCTACAAGTAGTAGCTCCTCTACGAATTTTAGACGGCATAGTGCAGGTGTCATACAATATTTCGATATCGCAAAGTTGGGCAGCAACACAAGACTTCTAAACACTTGGCAGTTTATACATTGATACTTGTTCTTCAGTTCAAAGAACAAAAGCAATAATAATATTAATATTATTATTAATATACTGTTTCTAACCCACCAAATGCGATCTATATGCTATCAGGCGCCGCATCTAAGGATTAGCTCAGCCAAATAATGTATAAACGAGAACCCATTAATCCGCAACTATGATCATGTCTAACGAGCAAGCAAAATCCTACGCTATGCTTTTTTTCGTAACTCTTATGCTTGACCCATCATAATGAAGTAGCCAAATGTGCTTATAACCCTCTCATTTGCGGTATAATTCACCCTTTTTTATAGTAAGAACTAGGGCTGCAAGCAAGGTGTTAGCTATTTGCCGCTCTAGGTGATGACATAAAACCTACAGCAAATGCTAGCCGCGACGAACATCACGCCAGAGTAGACTTGTACATCGAGAAAGCCGTCTGTGCCAGGCTTCCTCAAGCTAAGTGCAATCGCCTCAGCAAAAGTGTAAGGGATCGCTAATGTCAGCGTTGAAAGAGATATGACTACGCAAAGAATATTAGCGGTTCTATCCTTCTAGAATCTGAGAGTCTGCACATACCAGCTTGCATCTTTTCCAGGCCAAAAATGGATGTTGTCATAACCGCAAACGTGGACCACATGATGCTTGGAAACATGCCCAGTAATCCGTATACCATGAGTGCTCCATAGGACTTGCCACCAAAGATCCAGATGAAAAATGTAAATAAAGCTGAAAGAAAAGTTCCGAGTGTGTTTACTCTAATTGTGCCGAATCTGTCGCCCATGAAACCGATAATCGGACGTCCTATACCGGTCGAAACTGTAATAGCAAAAGCGTTAGTGTTATGAAGCTCACCAAAGAGGAGTTTTTACTCACGGTTGAACATCGCAGACACCAGAGAGCCTTGCTGTGCAGAAAACCCAACTTGCTGAGCGTAAGCTGATAGAGAGAAAACTACAGCGACATAGCCAAAACTAGACAGCCATCCCCATCCTAAGAATAGCCAGAAGTCAAGCATTTTGAAAAGATCTCGGTCGAATGCGGTGAGCGGGGCTTTTGCGCCCTTACTGGGATCTTTCAGAAAAAGAGCACTGGTTATAAGCACAACAAAACAGATGATAGCCATAATCCTAAACGTCCAAGCAATTCCCATGCGTTGGATCATGGCGTTCGCCGCTAGAGAATATGTGAGGCCACCAAACCCTGTACCGCCTGTTGCGATGCCATTTGCAAGAGCCCGCTGTTTCTTGAACCACTTAGCAATAAGGCCGGCAGTTGCGGTATAACAGATTCCCATACCAACGCCGTAGCAAACTCCTTGACTGAGAATGAGCTGCCAAATAGTTTTCGAGAAAGATGCTGCGACATAAGCGCCGCTGTGAGCATTTGTAAGTGAGTATTTTGATAATATGGTAATCGGGCAGAAGGGAGGGCGTACGATATAAACAGCCCACCAGTGATGACAGTCGCTCGTAGGCCTACTCTGCGCAAGAGTATTGTGGCGAGTGGAGATACGATAAAAGCTTGAAAATACGTCAGATACCTCCTTGCCAATAAGCAGTATCGTAGCTATATACGAACCGACTGAAAAACTGAGGCCTCCGACGAAAGCGAATTGTAAAGGCGTCGCTCCTGGAAAATGGTCATGCGCAAGATAGTATGCTAAAAATACACCAAACATCTGGGGGTTATTGTCAATATATATCCCCAATATATCTTATATCCGCAGCAAACACTTACTGAATTGATGCCAAAGGAATGTGCCAATATCAGCCAGACAGCAGCTACCACGACCCTATCGTAGGATTTATGAGTATCAACAACATCAAAAAATCTTTCTTTCCCCATTGGGCCTTACCAGCCATAACCGCCTTCTTTAAATTCCTCCTCCTCGTGGGTGGTTTTCTCTGTATCTGTAGGCCCATTTTGCGAACTAAGCTCAGTGACCTCTCCCTCGTCCAAAGGTTGGACCACGCCGGACGGTCTTTCGAAATCCTTGTCAGAGCCCATGTTTCGAATAGTGCTTTACTGGTATCTGCAAGGTACCAAAGAAATATTTGAAAAGTGATGGAAACATTTCTCTAGCTTGTCATTTATACCATCGAGGTGATCCTTGTAATGACAACCGAAGAGCATCTCCTCGCTGTATCCCCGACGCTATGCCTCAAGTAGCAAGATTTAACGCCAAATCAAACCAGTAAAAATTGAAGGATATCTCCGGTAAGCGGCAGCCAATCATACATGGCTTCTATCTCCTCTTGCTACCCTACCATCCAATTATAAGAGCAGCTTATCTCCTAGTCTGCCCCGCAACCCCAGTCTCCCAGCATGGCTCACTTTCATCACCCTCTTCATCGTCATTCCGAGCGCGTGTCTGGCACCGAAAGTTTATATTATATTCAGTCTTAATCACCTTTTCTCCTTCACACGATATCTCCGCGCTTCATACTCCATCAACGTCCTCATAACCATTATCCTCCGGCTACAAGCTCGGTAAGCCCGGACAATGGAAGAAAAGCCGCCCAGGGCTACCGCGGCCATACCACGCCGTAAGCGCAATAGACTTCGGAAATCTTGTCATCCATGTCGCCTCCGGAAATCAAAATGCGATGGAACCCGACCTTCTTGCCTTACATGTTTAAGCAGAGGCCAGCCTCATTTGTGTGTATATGAACAAACTCATCCTGGACAATCCAAGACAACGTCCAACCGGTACGTCAGCTCCGCTTTAATATGATACTGTCTTCATAAGTGCATGAGCTAAGTCGATGTCTTATCAAGGAATATACCTTCTCTTCCTCCAAATCTCAAGATTAATTTAGAGAGCCCATCCGCCAGAACACCTTGTGAAACTGTTATAGGGCCTACCCCTAATTCTACTCTTCATGCCTCATCGAAGTCGTGGTCGCCAGAGATTATTCGCAGAGAGAGCGAGATAAATATCTCCAGTGAGAATCCTCAACCACTGGAAAAAGCCGTCCGCCAAGGCGAATCCATATTCGGACCGCCTTCGACTCATTCTTTCATAAGCCGAGTTGCTGCCACGATCGAGCCATTCAACAAGAAATCAGTGCTGCCCAGCACCTTTTCAGCAGGAATGCCATATCTCAACGACCCAATTGGGTTTACAGTCTCAAATACTAACGATTTTGGCATGGATAGCGATGCTCTTTTATTGCCAGAAAAGAAATTGGCCGACTCCCTTATTAACACGTATTGGCGATACTCGCATCCAATATTTCCCGTGTTACACTGGCCTAGTTTCATGAAGAAGTATGATGATCTTTGGAGGTTCACAGAGTCTTTTTCACTGTCAAAGTATACGGGCAATGATATGCTTTTGCTTTCCATAGTCAACGTTGTCTTGGCCATTGGCTGCCAGCGGTCTGAACATTGTCCAGCCAACTGGAGAAAGCGAGACGCCGAGTCATTGTATAGGCGGTCAGTCCGCTTAGTATCTGCTGAAACGCTGGACGAGTACTCTTTTCAAGCGGTACAATTATTCCTGCTGAGAGTAATTTACCTTCAATATACGTCCTTTGCTTCAAGATGCTGGAGCACGCTTGGCGTTGCCCAGAGAGCTGCTTACGGCCTTGGACTTCATAAAGATATTCCTGAGTCAACAAACCAGCTAGAACGGGAGATGAGACGTAGGGTATGGCATACTTCCCTTGTAATGGATAGGTAAGGATTACATCTATAACGTTGGACCCGAAGCGGGAACAAAATGCTAATTTACATGATAATAGCATAGCCTCATATACGTTCGGGTGGCCTATGGCGATGAGCAGAGCAAATTCAGTGCCGATTCCGCAAGGAATTGACGACGAATACCTATTAGAAGAAGGTGAAGGCCACCAGCCAGCAAATAAACCTTCCAGGCTAGATTTCTTTCGTTACTATCTCACTCTGTGCGAGGTTCCTCGCGAGATTACAGATTGCATGCATGCATTAGGACAGAACTCGATTGAACAAAGCTCAACTACATCCTTAACTCAATATATCAGCGAAATGCCAAAGTATTGTCTAAATTTGGACGAAATGCTAGGCAATTTGCCGAGCCATCTTCAAGAGGCTAATGACCCTGTTGTTGAAGAATGTTTCAGGGTTCAAGGCCTAGTTCTGAGAATACGGTAAGCGTGCGAAAAGAATGTTTCAGAGCGGTCATCATGCTAACTCTTCTTATCTAGTTCTATCTATGTCCGACTTTCCATTCTTCGACCGTGTCTTTTAGCCACTGTTGCAAACCGTACAATACGTTCAGAGCTATTAAGAGCTAAAAGTGGCAATACAAGCCTAGCTATGGGCCTGCTTAACGATATCAATAAGCTTTGCGTCTCCACAGCACGAACAGTTATTGATAAAGTACATAAGAGTTGCCATCTTATGTATCAAGCCTCTACTTGGCATACATTACGAGGTAAGCTAGCCAACGTAGGATCTCTAATCTTTGTACCAATCTAATTCTTTGCAGTTACTTTTGGTTCGGCCACGGTCCTATTAGCGGCTAGCTTGCTTCCAGACTTGCACGTTGATTTAGACCAAGAGCCAGATAAAACTGCATGGGAGCAGACCATTGAAATCTTTGAACTCTATCTGTCATACGATATCTCTGCGCAGGGGGGCATTCAGGCATTACGGGACTATCGGCAGAAGTTTGAAGCGGCTAAGAAGCGTGGGGAACCATCGAAAACCGAACCAGGTCGTGCTGATGTACTACCAGTTTCTCAGGGCAGTACAGTGGTTGGACTGTCTGCTGAAATTTCTACTGGGTTGGATAACGTATTCCTCGGAACTGGCGCCCCGGATCCTGATGGAGATCTCTCGCAAGCATTCTATGATTGGAATTGGCTTGATTTTGACATTACGGAGGTAATGAGACCTTAGAATTGTATGATGCATTAATTTAAGCGATATATCAGCCAGGTTACATTTTATATCTAGATAGACGACCTTGTAATGTATAAAATTAATTAATTAGCTATAAAGTACAAAACCCTACAATGTCTCTGAATGTCTCTTCCCCTTTTTCAATCCATGGAAAATGGCCACACTGGTCATATATCACAATCTTAGATCCAACAATTCCTCGTTGAGTCGCAATACCCTGCGTCGGTGTACAAACTGGATCCGCTTGGCAAAAGATCATGAATGTTTTTGCTACGACTTTGCTAAGTTCCTGCTCTTGATGATGAGCCTCTCGGTCATTCCCATGTAGAAGCCGATAGTTCCACAGGGGAACAGTTTGAACGCTATTCAATTCTTTAGAAAGAACAGAAGCATCAAAATCGTAAAAGTAAACTGGAAGAAAAGAGCGAATTTTTTGAGCGAATTCCTCATCAGAGAGATCGTCCCACGAAGAAGTCCATGCTTTGAGTGGTGCATGCATTTTCGGATCCCGTTTCTTTTCAATAATCGACTTTTTTAACGAATTACTGTCGTCAAAGCCATCTAGACGATGGTTTAAGAGAACAAGACGGTCCACATTGTCTGGATATCTTATAGCGTACCAAAGAGCAATTGTGCCGCCACCTGAGTGACCCAACAAATATGGGATTCTTTCCAACTGCAATTCCTGGCGAAGGTACTCTATATCATCCGCGAGATGCCAGCAGGTCATTTCAGATGCGTTTGGCCTTGTAGATTTTCCGTTTCCCCTGAACTCGAGATAAACCAGGGTAAATGTCTGTTCCAGCGGGGCGAGGCCTTCTTGAAGATACTTTGAAGAGAGTCCCCAAGCGGGCGGCGCAACGACCATAATCGGCCCATTGCCGCGCCTAAAATACTGCAGCTTAGAACCTATTCTCGTTTCGAATAGTCTCTCTTCCATTTTTAATGAATAGTCGATATGTTTTCAGACAATATGAGGGATGTATGCAAACTAGGCTTCAACTCTTGTCGTGATTGATTCAGGGTAATCCATGATGTACTGCTTAAAGCATTTAAATAACTATTAAAGAGTACCTATGGGCAGGCGGCTATTTCCAGGATCAGTAGGCCCAATATGTTGAGATTGAGGAGTGTCCTGGGGTTGATCCTATTCAACACTTTCACAATGGGAGAATCCCCAATCAGCTCCACAATTTTTAGTCCAGCCACCATTTCTTGGGGACCAGGCTTAGAGAAGTTGATGTGTATTGCACAATGTATGGCGGTCGAGCAATCATGTAGAAGTGGGTGCTCCTTTTCAAATCCTTATTCAACCAGCTTTCTAACTGCACCAATGCCTATGATTCAACAAAAATATGTGCTTGAGACTCACATGATTCTTATCGTTGACAAGAGGGCGCCAGTTCCGGATCACTGGGGTCCGTAAGCTACAGTGCGAAGAAAGCACTAGGTTTTAATGCAAGATGACCAGAGGTAATTCTGATAAGATTCGTTGATATGAGTACACTAGCAATTAGTTATTGTTAATTATATCATAATTGCTATATATGGCAAGTTTAGGAAGACCTCCAACATCTTTGAGTAGTTGATTGTACCCAAGCCAGTGGTTGGATCCCATCCGGGTGTGGTTTTGAAAGCCGAAGATCCGCAGACTGAATTATTGCCGGGTAATATCGTTGAAAATACCAGGGTTCTGATAAAAGGTAGGGTCAACAAATCCCCCAGGAGACTTTCCAACTGCAGGACGCTCCTCATTTACTCAGTTGATCAATGAGGCAACTATTGGAGTAGAAGCACTAGTTCCTGCAGCATTATCTGGAGCCGCATCAAGGGTTGTGAACATGGGCAGATTCCAGCCGACAGCACTAACATCGGGAAATCCACGACCAAAAGCATTATACACATCAATTGGTAGTCTATTGTGCTAACTCTCTATACGTCTTACGAAAAAGAGAGAAGAGAAGGATAGGCTGACAGCTACGAAGGGAATACTTACTTGGAATCTCACGCCGAAGTTGGTTCAGCAAATACAGCTATTGCGTATTTTGATCGTTCAGCAGACAGGCGGTGTACATTCATTCAATGTATTGAGAGCTTCAACATAACTGCATTTCTTTACATAAGCTTCTCGTATTACCTAGTTTTCATTATCATTACACAGTTATCTAGCCTATTAAAATTCGCCACGAGTCGCCCTGCGTTCTCTCTGCTGCAAAGAGCACGCTATTATCTCGCTATTAGATATAAAATGCAACAAGCATAACCGCACCGACGATCTGGATGTTTGTCATCGCACCCGAAAACAATCCAGACGCTCCGTTCTTGGGAATGGCGGGAATTGAGGAGGATGGAAGACCAGATGAGGCCGTATTGGTGGAACCAGAATTTCCGGATGAGCCACCAGGAGTCTGTTGAGAACCAGGCGCGCCAGTCTCACCTGCTGCAGAGCTCTCTGGGCCAGCTGGTTCAGTGGACCCATTGACAATAATCTCAGAGCCTGAAGTGGGCAACGACAGCGTAGTGCCCCCCAGCGTAACTGCAGGTCCTCCAGGGATCAAGGTTGTAGATCCATGAACGAACTCTGACTGAGAGTTCTCAGTGAAGGTCGCCGAGCCTACTGCGATGATGGAAGTGGGAGGAGCTCCGTTGCCAGTATTTTGGGGATTCGTGGAGGAGCCTGCAGCACCACCTCCGTTTTGGTTCCCAGAGCCGTTTCCAGAGCCATTGCTGCCGCTTCCATTGTTGCCACTTCCACTGCCGCCGTTTCCTCCAGAGTTACCACCGCTGCCTGAGTTATTGTCGTTAGATCCACCGGGAGGTGAGCCGCTGCCATTACCGTTGCCCGAGCTGTTACCACCTCCATTAGAGCCGCCATTGCCACCTCCGTTACCGTTTCCTCCATTACCACCGCTGCTACCTCCACCGTTACTGCCGCCTCCAGGGGTGCCAGAGGGGCTGGAAGCTGAAGTGCCACTACCATTGCCGCCGCTACCAGCTCCGTTTGAAGAACTTGCCGGTGGAGGGGGGTTGTTGCCACTACCACCTCCAGCTCCCTGAGATGAAGATGAAGGCGGCGGAGGAGGGGGAGGGGGGTTGCTAGAACTAGATGGGGGTGGGGGAGGAGGAGGGTTGCTGGTACTCGATGGAGGGGGAGGGGGTGGAGGATTGCTGGTACTCGGTGGAGGGGGAGGAGGTGGTGGAGATGAAGTCGACGGAGGCGGCGGCGGCGGCGGCGTCGATGTTGGCGGAGAGTTCGTTGTCCTGGGTGGGCTGGCAGCTGTAGTTGTAGCTGGCGGCGGAGTAGTAGTCGGCGGTACGAGAGCAGTTACAGAGCTGAGCGCCGAAGGAGGATCGTAGAATCTAAATAAACAAATGTTGTGAGAATGATTTCCAGTCATTCAAACCCAATTAAACACTTACCCGCCGAAACCATCATTGATACAAGACGCCCAAGCTGGGTCTAAGCTCCTGACCCGATCTGGAATCACAATCGTGGGATGGCAGGGATCAGCTGTAGAGAAGAAAAATGTTAGCAAAAACAGCCATCCAGTGAAAGTTGAATAGTAGCATGAAACTTGTTTGATGGTTCAAAACGTACGTGAAGACTTTAATGCGTTGGAAGGGTTTCCAGGGATGTAGTTGTATCCGAGGATCGTTGAGCAGTTCCTTTCTAGGTCTTTCGTGTTGAGTGCAGCATACCCAATCTGGGTGTAAAAGGTTATAGTGTCGGTAGTGGTAACAACGTCACCGTCTGTGGCTGTCACGACGTTGGTGTCTGTTTGAGAGCCTGACGGGGCGAAGACAACCGTTGACAATTCGTCAGGATTAAATCCAACTGTAATGTTGGTAAAGGGCTGGCCAACCACGCCACAGTAATCAAATGCCGAGAGCGAAGAGAAGCCGATGTAAATGGAAGGAGATTGGCTACAATGGAACGCGTTAGGGATGCTAGACAAATATTTCGAGGCTTGTTTTCTCAGGATGTGCATTCTTACAAGGTATAGCCATTTGACACGAAAGAGGTAACAGGGGCAAAGCCAGACGATGTTGCAGTAGCTTATGCAATGTTAGCTCATAGATTACTGGTTTTCATGCCAAAGTGACAATGTAGAACTTACCATCAGCCCAGTAGAATACTTCTACCGTGGAGGCGGCGATTGTACAACTATAGCACTAAAGAGGAATCAGCATTACCAAAGTCATGTCCAAATACTACCAAATAAAAACTTACACATGGCGATGATGCAGACCCATACCACACATTCGTTTGAGCGTCAATAAAGTTTCCGGTAACTGTCTCGGTATCAACTGTATTCACAACAGTTGTTACCACAGACGTAGTAACAGTCGAGCCGCTTGTGATGGTCTCTGTAAATGTAGTGATTCCAGTTCCGATAGTCCTAGTAAGCGTCCGTGTGGGCTTTACTGTTGTTTCCAGCCAGCTAAACGCTTGCTCCAGACATGTGCATTGCAAGTCATGGTCAGTGGACATGCCTTGATATTCTTGAAGAATAATCGCCGGAAAGTTACTCTGGGCGCCGCATGTGACATTCGCAATGTCAGTGCTCCTAGGCGGCACCGTCGTGAACGTCGGAGGTTGAGTGATCGTGCCATTAGTTGCAACTACAAAACAAAAATAGAAGTAAGCATTGCTTTGGAGCCGAGATCCAGTATTTTAGTTGCTTGTAACTTACATGGCGACGCCCGCACGGCAGTGCCGAGGGCGAGCAGAGCAAGAGCTCTTGATAGACCGGCCATAGTCTCAACCGTAGCGTGGATAGGTTGAAAACGAACGATTTGAAAATAGCAAAGAGAAGGAAAGAATTTGTCCACGAGCACCGCGCCGTTGGAGATATATGCGGGCTAGCTCTTTGCTACTACTACTACTACGGCTACGGCTACTAGCTACATGTTAGCTGGGCAAGACTCACAAAGCCCAAGCAGAGATCTTCACGCTTCGCGCTTAGACGGCATGCCCCTCTGACAAGTGACAGGCGGCCGAGTTCACGCGATGCGAGTTACTATACGGAGCACATGTACCTGAAATAGTCCCGCTTTGATAATTCGGTGTAAGCCTGTAAGGCTCTCTCCTAGCCGATGCCAGCACATATACCGTAAGGAAGACCTTTTAAACACAGTCACAACTCATGTTTTCGCTAGGGGCGATTGGAGCGGTGGTTTGAGAATTGACTACAAAAACGCACAAGTCTCGCTGAATGGTGGTGCCAGCCTATCTTCAAGTGCTTACGCTCTAGTGCTAGCACCATCGCCAGAGAGCTCCACGATATGGAAATAGATGGGGGCTGGGCCCAACCATGGACCAAACAGCACGCCACAAGCGCTCAGCCTTACAATGACACAGGATCTGTCAAACGGCTGAAGCGCGGATAGAATTAGCTAACGCGGCGATGTTGCTGAAGAGAGAAAAGTCGGAACAGGCGCCACCGCTGCGTCTGGACGTAGTTTTACGCCGGCGGCTGAAGCGATCCAATACCCCTGGCTACTGATTAGTGGACCACTCACATGCCATTCGTCTATTTGCAGAGCAGCTTACCACCATTTCATTGAAGCTATTCACATACGATTCGTAAGGAGACTATTAATACCAGTCGTACGTGGCGTTATACCCTCGGCTGGTACGGGCCGTCCTTCTGAATCCAGTCAAGATTTTGCCTCTCAGCGGCAGCTTAAATCAGGGAGCTCTGCTCATGATAAACGGATGTTTCGATTAGTTATCGTGTCTCGTCGGCTAACTCTCCAAGGGTTTCCCACCCCATCGGGACGGCCTTGAGCCGTTGTTCTTCAGTGGGTCACCGCGCATTAGGAGCGGGTTCTGCTCGACAAAATTCCTCATCAACTTGGAATAGCTTGCATTAGCTCTACGGCGAGAATAGTGTGCGGTCATGCTGTCAATGTCAGAAAAACGCCTGCGGCATTCGATAGTGCTGGTGGTTCATTTCGCACCTAACCGACGTGCATCGCATAGCTTCGCACGGCATGAAGTGGATTGCTGCTATCCTAAAATCTGACTCCTAGGTGGATGCTCATCAAATCAAATAGCCGTAGTACTTAGTGACGAGGACTCTTGAGACTCGCGTACGATTGTGTGTGGACAAAGACACAACCCATGTCTTCTCATTTTTTTCTCTCTCTTTCGTAATACCTACTATCGACATTGCCAAGAGACAGCCTTTCCCTCGTATTGACTCAGTTGGTTGGTTGAAAGAGCGCCTGGACAAGTCAGGTCAACTGCATATCGAGGAGGAAGTATCCCATCCCTCGGCACCCTATATCCCTATACATTGCTCCACTCAGTAGAGCAGGGTCTTTGGGGGTCACAACACTACAGAGCCTCGCATTAGGATGTGGACTTCTTGAAACATACAAACTTCTTTAGAAGATGCGTGCGCGGTTGCGTCATCTGCTGCCATGGGCAATGTTGATGCCGAGTGCGCTCGCCTCGGCGTTTGATCTCGCGTTGGTGAACAAACGAGCCACAGATCCAGCGCCATCTTCTCTACCATCTCCCATATCCGTGTCACCAAGCCAGGTATTGTAAGTACTACAGCTCTCAACTCATTGAAGCCGCAAAGAAGCTCACGTGCTTTAGTGAGGGTGCTGATGGCCCTTGGTCATCGTTTGAGCTGCGCGTGGGAACTCCAGCGCAGAACCTTCGCATATTGCCTGGCACTTCATCCACTCAAACTCTAGTGGTATTGCCAGAGGGTTGCCAGATCATCAAGGTTACCGACTGCGCCAATAGCAGAGGAGAACTATTTAACACTACTGCCTCCTCGACTTGGAAGGAAATTGGCCTATTCAACCTGGGCTTTGAGAACGGCCTAGGCTTTACAGACAATGGTGAATTTGGATATGACACCGGTATGGCGCATTCCTAGCTCAGAATCATTTGAAACGCTCATATTAACGCCATACTTTAGTCGGACTCGGATATCTCGGTAGTGGTGGCCCTGTTGTCAACCACTCAATCATTGCTGGCATCGCAGGCACGGAGTTTTATCTGGGAGTGCTTGCGTTGAACCCACGACCTACTAATTTCACATCTCAAAATGATCCTCAGCAGAGTTTTATGCAGCTTCTCAAGAATGAGTCAGCGATTCCCAGTCTATCGTACAGCTATAACGCAGGAGCACCGTACAGGTTGAACAAGGCGCTGGGCAGCTTGATCTTGGGTGGTTACGATACATCTGCGTATCAAGATACGAATTCTTCTTATAAATTCTTCAGCGACCAGTCTCGTGATTTGTCGATTGGCATCAAATCCATCTCCACGAATGCAAGCGCGGATAACACGGTACTCCAGTCCGACCTGATATCCATGTTTATCGACTCTTC
The DNA here is from genome assembly GCA_000331835.2 of Trichoderma hamatum GD12. Taxonomy (NCBI): domain Eukaryota; kingdom Fungi; phylum Ascomycota; class Sordariomycetes; order Hypocreales; family Hypocreaceae; genus Trichoderma; species Trichoderma hamatum. Next base: position 44,877 of record ANCB02000247.1, read on the forward strand.
CGTGGCCGAAATCTACCTCCCGCTAGATGCCTGTCATGCTTTTGAGAAAGCTTTTGGTCTAACATACAACACCACGCTGGAAATGTACCTGGTTAGCGACTCATTGCACAGCAAGCTCACTGCCAAAAACCCGGCCGTCACTTTTGAAGTAACAACTCCAATTACTGGCGGCTCGTCCTTTAACATTACCTTTCCCTACGCAAGCTTCGACCTGGAGGCAACCCCCCCACTTGTTAAGCAGGCATCTCGATACTTTCCTCTTAAGAGGGCAGCCAACGACACTCAATATGTTCTAGGACGAACCTTTCTGCAAGAAGCGTACTTGATTGTGGATTATGAACGAGGAAACTTTTCGGTTCATCCTCGCGTGTGGAACGCCAGCGCCGAATCGAACATAGTCACCATATTACCCCCTGGTGCCAAACTGAGTCAACCCACTCAGAGTCCTAGTCCTAGTCCTAGCCACGATAGTAGTCTCGGTGGAGGTGCTATTGCAGGTATTGTTATCGGTGTCTGTGTCTTTATAGCTGCTGCAGCCGCTGCTGTCTTGCGATTCTTGGTGCTTCCTCGTCGCAAGAAGGCGTCGGCTGCCCAAACTTCTCAGGCCGATTCAGCAACAGCAATGATGCTAGGAAATGTGGACCCAACCTCGCCCGAAACATCTAGAACTCTTCCAGCAGAGACTCTTGGAGCAACCTTAAGAGAGCTTGAAGGGGACGAAACGACACCGAAGCCAACACCAGAGGTTGAAGGCACCACTCCATCAAAGACTCCTATGAGTGAACTGGAATCAGCCAACACCCCGCCACCAGCAGAACTAGCTACTCCGGCGCCATTGGCAGAGTTATTGTCCAATGAGATTTATGAGATGCCAGGAAGTGACGTTCCAGAGCTCCAAGGAAGTCGAGTAGCAGCTCCATTGATACTTACGGATTCTGAATCAAGCGAGTTTAGTTTTGTGGCTGAGCCGGAGTTAATAGGCTTAAACCAGCCAACAGGGGAAGATGGACCGCACGACGATACAGTAGAGGAGAAAGTTGATGCTGATGGAGCACAGGAGGATACCCCAGTGAAGAAGAGTGACGAAACTAAGGATGAAGGAGAGAATGAGAAACCACCTCAGAAGGATTCAGAGGGAGGTGAGGGAGTACATAAGCCATAATTTTTAATATGAAACAGTAGCATTATACCACAATAGACATATCTTTATATATTGTTCACTCGCTGGCAACGTCATTACGCTTTCAGATAGAAGTATATGCCTTGGCAATTACCATAAAAAGCATTGACTGAATAGAGTTAGGAACGTGGATTTAAACAGCAGCCTAGATTTGACGTTTCCACCCAAGTGGGTAACAGGATCAAGACCATCTTCACAAGATGCATGCTAACCAGATCGTTGGAACTGCCGAAATGGCACGCATACATCGATCTAAAGCAAGCAGCCAGCACACTAGGAAGATTCCGAGAACACAAGCTGCAGGAAAACTATATTATATGGCCCCCCCCTTGGCTGTGGGCATCTTGGCAAGGATTTTGGAGGGCGGATACGAGAGTCTTACCATGGGAGAAAGAAGCCTAGCTGTGTCTATTTTTGGTACCAACTGCTGCGTACCAGACCAGATTTGAGGTTACAACGGGGAGTTTATGCTTTTTTTCCTTTTTGCCCGATTAGAGTGGTACACTTGGGATGGATACATCTATGCAGGTAACAAGTCAAGTTCATTTATTCAATGCTGTGTGCCCAAAGGCTGTAGCATAGAGCGTATAGATATGTACATGAATCTATCTATGCTCTTAGAACAATAATCGGATAAAATACGTCTGCCCCCTATACACTACCGGGGAAATCGGCTGGAAATTTTAGAACGCAAAGTTGTTGAATGGCCGCTGAGAATTTTTTTTTTTTTTTTTCTTTTTTGGACTGTGCAGATATAAATCCCCCCACACGATGCATTTAGCATTATCAGGCTGAATATTTCTATCTGTTTCATACGATACTCTTGGGGCTTCTGGCATTTGGGAAGCTGTACTGCGCTGTCCGACCAAGTCGTGGGGAAAACCCTGTAATATTGGGGTCAGGACCCAAAAAGCCTGAAGGAAACCCCAGGTCAAACGACTTTACATCCTCGAGGAACTTGATTTGGTCGTCTGTGAGCTTGATCTTTAGAGCCTGGATATTGTCCATGAGATGCTCAACTTTTCTTCCGCCGATGATTGGGAAAACATCTCCCGCCTTGTGCAACACATATGCCAAGGCAATTGCTGTGATGGAGGTGATGCCGTGCTCCGCCGCCACTTGGCCAAGCGCTTCGCTTATCTTTGCTTCTTCGGGGCTCTGCTCTGGAAGTGATGCAAGGCTGCGTAGCGATTCGCCCTTCTTCTTGCGTTCCTCCATGGCCTCCTTTGTTTGGAACTTTCCTCCGCCAAGAACGTCCCAGGGAGCGAGAGCCATGCCGAAGTGGCGTGCCATGGGGATAATGTCCCGCTCAAAGTCCCGCAGCATGATGTTCCATCGGCCTTGGTAGATGCTAAAGGGCGTCTTGCCATTGTCAACCGCGTATGTGTTGGCTGCGCTGACGATCCATGCAGGCATGTCTGAAGCTCCCAGGTAGAGAACTTTGCCTTGCTCCACCATGATGTGCAGGGAATCCATGAGCTCCTTGATGGAGGTTGTGCTGTCCCACCAGTGGATGTACAAGATGTCGATGTAGTCGGTCTGGAGCTTCTTCAGAGAGTCCCTTACGCTCACATGGAGACTCTTGCGGTGGTTACCCTGAAAGTTTTGAGCCCTTCCTTTGCCTAGCTCGTGGCTTCGGTAGTCTGAAGTGAACTTTGTAGCAATGACAAGCTGGTCTCGAATGCCCTTTTTCGCCGCCCACTCTCCGATCCATGTCTCAGACTGCTCGTTTTGGTAGTTGTTGGCGGTATCAATGAAGTTGCCACCTGCTTCCCAAAATGCGTCCAGCAGCTTGAAAGAGCTCTCCTTGTCCATGGATCCCATCAGGTCAGACCAGCTATCGCCAATGGACATGGCACCAAGAGCCAATGGCGAGACACGAATGCCAGCAGCCGGAGCCAGGATACGGTGCCGACCAAGCTCAGTCTTGGGCTCCGGCGCGGACGAGAAGAGAGTCGCTGCCATTTTCGTGTTATGGGAAGTTTTGCTGCGGAAAGTTTCGCTATGTAGATGGGTGTACGATTCTACTTTTGCTGGTGTTGACTGTAGCTTTGGAGAAGATTGAGTTTCCAATTGAAGCTGTTGCTCGATCCATTACTATTGTAACTACATGAATCATTACCCCTCCCTTCCACCTTATATATCTCTCATTACGTCTTCCAAGAGGAGCAACACGAAACCAAGAAATTTTATCTCCGACATTTTTAACACAACTCTCCAAGAAAAAGCCGGACATAGTCCGGATTTAGTGTGTTGATCGACCACAATGGAACTCCTGTGCTTCAGCTCACGGCGATGAGGACCCCAGATCGGTGATAATACAGATCACAGACATTCCATGGATGTTACACTGAGGGGTTGGCTGGTGAGGGGGCTCTGGATGCGCTGTAATACGCCCCAATACTGCAAATAGCTATTGGTGGGGGCCGTGGGAAAAACCAATACTACTATTATCTGGATCAATCAATCTTGTCTCCGGGTGAAAGCTCCGATAAGGCCGGTGGCTTGGGAGTTAAATGCTTGCTAAATTCTTGCTAAGCTCCAAAACAACAGGATAAATAAAAAAGGTACAGAGAACCGAATCGCTCGATGACAAATTAGACCTCTCAACTTTGTTACGCCAAACGCCTTTTTCTTCCCATCTAACAAAAACCATCAACTCTGCGATGGAGGGGGTTTGGTATCATAGCACGCTCCCCTAACACGAAAATCGGATGCACTCATTGCTGCCCGAAACGAAGTAAATTGGCGTATATCTGAATTGACCCGCAAATCGCTATTCGCTATCCGACCACTCCATCGATATTACATGTCAGTACTGGACAGTCATGGTTTAGGAGGTCGCTGCGCAAGGCTTGCCGAGCTCGCAGTTGTCCGGCAGGCTGTCCACCATGTTGAAAGAGAGCTCTCCATGGTTGGAGTCGTTGTCGCCCTTGCTGTAGTGGATGGGGATGGAGCCGCAGATTCCACAGCCATAGTTGACCAGCTCGGTGTAGAGGGTTTTGAGGGTGGCGCCGTTGACGCTGCCATCCAGGTTTTGGACGTAGGCGCAGTATGTGCCTTTGAAGGAGCCCTTGAAGTTGATTGAGTGGACCTCGATGCAGCCGATGTCGTCGCCGTTGTCGTATATCCGCTTCTCAAAGATGTTGTCGAAGATGGTCTGGAACTGGGTCAGGCGTCCGCCGCTCATGTACGAGATTCCGCAGAGAGTGTCGCCCAGGCAGTTGATTCCCAGGCCGGCGGCGCTTTGAGCGGTCGCAGCCGCTACGGCGATGAAACTGTTGAAACGCATTGCAGCTAGACTTTGTGTGTGTATGTATATGGTTAGTTATCACACCAGGGCTAATCGTAGAGGTCGGCGACGCAACATACAGTAGGTGTTGCAAGATACAAACGACTGGAGATAGAGAGACACTGAGGGCCAGACGTCGACAAAAGGGATATGCAAAGCGAGGAATTTGAAGCTAATTAACAAGAGCTCTAATCGATTATTATACGAGGCCCTCCCCTCTACAAGCTCCCGCCCAACAGTGGAGTCCTCAAAGAGCCATGCGAAGAACAAGGACGGCCCAGCATTGGGTCTTCGAGACCTAATCTCTGCTCCGGGAGGCTGAGCTCAGCACTAAGCCATCGTGCAAACGGCCTTCCACTGGCCGCCTTAGCCGAAACGTTCACAATGCTGTAGACGCCAACTCGCATGGGGTACAGCGCCCAAGCTTGCGATTGGGCGGTGTTTTGTCATGCTGGTCTCCTGGATGCTAAAAACAGTCATCCTGCCTAGCGTTCACGACTACGCAAACGCCTGGGTAATGCAATGCAGGTACAGTTTGCCCAGCCACAATCTGCAGAGAAGCCTCGAGTCTTTAGCGGGAATAAGGCCTCCCGGGCAGCGCCTCAGTTACCAAATACCTCCGACAAGCTAGCAAACATTGAATCCAGCATGGCCGGGGTGGGGAGTATATGAATACGGCGGCCCGTACTAATTCGTAGCCTGCAAACACCAAGTCTGGCCACCTCACCCACCGAATCGGGGGCAGATGCCCGCGCAGGATTCAATGTCCAGAGAAGACTGTTAGCGCATCTCACACGACGCATCCTTTGCCCTAGGTATTAGCTCGCTTTGAAAAAAGTCGACTGCACTTGGGAGCGCCAACAGCACGTGTGCGGATTGGTCAGGAGATTAAGGCCTTCCATCGCGGTCAGAACCCAGTTCCTGTTGGTGTCGGCTACAGCAGCAGCCGAACCAGCAACGTTATTTTTAAAGCACCGGCGAGGCTAAATTTAGAACCTGTGAATAAGGCGGCGTCGCAAAAATCACCAACATTGCCCCATTTGTCCGTATTGTTAGGTGGTGATTGTTCTATTATGGGGCGCTCGACGCAGGGGATCCTTGGCCAGAATCGGAACAGGCTTTCGCATAATGAGAGTTCTACGCACTAAAGTTGGCAGATCTATCCCTTTATTCAAATACACGTACTATGTATGTATTATAAGCTATGTATAAAGAAATATACATACTACCGCTAAATTCGGTCGTTCAATACTACTAGGTATTCTCGTAAAACGTGGAGTGTTACTGGCCACCGACAGTTCTAAAGGCGTGCACCCATGAACTGCTAACCAACGTACCTAGGTACAAGTAGTTTTATTAAGCTTGACAAACCGGGGCCCATTAAAACCGGCGACTACTTCAAAACTCCCGTCAAGATTCTTCGGCTTATGTCCAACTTCACTCGCACAAGTCGGTGAAGCGCCGGTGAGTGTATTCGTAAAGAAATCAATTTTATACATGTATCTTGGGCCGCACAGGGTGGAGGGGATGACCTCCTTCTTGCCGACAAGTGCCTCTAGGAAGTCTTGGTGTAATGTAGCGAACTGCAGCGAAGTCAAGGCGCTTAAAGTGACCGAAATTTGGGTCAAGATATTCATTGACCGGAGAAACATCCCAATAAAAATCTCGAATGTAGTCTTCTGTTCTCTAAATAGCTTGAGTCAGCATATAGAATTATAGTATTTATTTTATTTTTACCATACCGAAGCAGACTCTCTCGCAATTTGGGATATTGATATCCTATTACTGGCAATTATAAGCTATGGCTTAAGTTGCCAGCGAGGTTTCCAATCGTGCGGGTTAAGGGGGCGTCGACGTCTTGTTGCTGGCAATCTGCAAGGCGTGGCTAAGACCTCTACCAAGGTCTATAACAATGGTAGTTATTTCATATCTTAGCTTAACTATTAGCTTGAGAAAAAGTCTTTCTGCTAGTAATACAGTTGCAGTATAAAGCAAGCCAATTCATTAGTGGGCTTGCCATTACCTAGAATATATTGGGCCTATGCTATAAGCTATACAGAGTGCCTGTATTAGACTACCTAGGTACCTACCTAGGTACCCATGTTTAACATTCTGACATAATTCTAGTCTTATTTACTCAAAAGGGATGAGTAAAGGTGCGAATTGACTACATCTAATAAGACGCTGCAATACAGTCCAAGGGATACAGCTAGCATATGACACAACTCAAGAGACCGGTCAAATTTGAGGCCGAATCAGAGCATCACTTTGAGAATATGCATATATATGAGCTTAGATAACTTGGCAAAGAAAGAAAGATTCGGAAAATTTCCCTAGCAATGTCGTCGCGGCGCAGTTGTTATTTCACCACGGAGCGTTAAACGCAAGGGATCCTATGCTAGAATTGGCATAGATAAGCAGTCACGCATTAAGATATTCCAAAGTCGACGAATCTTTTCCTTTATTTAAATGGGCTAAAATGAGATACACCAATCGCTAATGTCCCATCAGCTTCCTTAAAATGTGAAGCTTTATTGGCCTTCGAAGGGGACTGCGGGGGCTGCAACGGGAGTTCCAATCGGGCCACTAGCAGAAATTTCGGTTGGCTTGCTAGAAGGGCCTGCAATAGGGCCACTGACGGGAGCACCAATCACACCAGGGAGCGGAGCATGATGAGGCTGGGCGGTAGTATTGAGTGGCTCGTTTGTGGCATTAAGTGGCTCGGTGATAGTATCAAGCGGCTGGGTGGTAGTATTAAGTGGCTCGGTGATAGCATCCAGCGGGTCGTTGGTAGCATTGAGTGGCTGGATGGTAGGAGTATTCGGTGGGTGGATGGTGAAAGTGCTAACTGCTTCACGCAGAGTCTCGTCGACGTCTTTCAACTCATCCCTCGCTTTAGCTGCACAAGTCGGGACCAGAGCAATGACTCCCTCTGAGAGATTGTTAAGTTCAGTCCCTAGTAAACCCAGGAGAGTACCGATGGGCTCTATCAAGGTCGTAGCATCCAAAAAGTTCTTTTTACTGATGAGTGTCTTGAAAAAGTCTTGGTGGGATTTGGCGAACTGTAGTGTGTGTATATGATTAGATGTGATTTTAAATACGATTTACTATAAAGGGGAGATTTATAGGTGAGTGTGACTTACGCCGCAGAGGGCCTCACAAATATCTGATTGGTCGTTTTCGGAGAATTGAGGAGGATTAGAAGTGCCTTGGAGCACTCTAACGTCATCAGTAACAGTCGTGACAATCTGGCGGAGATCATCTGTTATTTTCTGCATAGATCAAATTAGTAAATCCAAGCATGTATATTATATAATCCCTAGTTTTTTAACATACTAGAGCAGACCCGATGATATTGTTAGAATTGATGTCTTGAGCAACGTCCCAAGCACTGCAGGAAGTGTCAGTTATGTTGTGGATGGCGTCGACCACAGCTTTGGCCGTCAGGGCTGCCTGAGCCTGTGTAAATGGGAGTGCGGCGGCCAAGAAGATGAGAGACTTGAACTGCATGATGATGGCTTGTTTCTGAGTTGATTGTTTAGAAGATTGAGTGAAGTGTAAGATGACGATGAGGGATGCTTTTGTGTGATCTCAGTCCTGCTGATTGTCCTGTTGTTTGATGACTGGTTCTTGATAGAAAGCGGTCGCATCTCCAACTTATATATTTTGAAAGACTATAGATACCAGTATTCGTGAATGCCGTGTCTGCTTGCTGTGGCCGTCAGTTCTGGCGTGATCGCCAAATGGCTCCCTTGGATTACGACGAAGTTGCCTTTCCAGGACTGAAATCCATTCCAAGCTAAAGATAATGAGTATACTGTTCGTTTCAAAAGTACGAAGACACACTCAGCATGACGCGATAGGAATGAAGCCAGGTTTCAAGGGTGGTGAGACTATGTCTAGCATGTGGAAGCTCTCAACAGTCAACAAGCCAGAAAATGGTTTAACAAGTCTTCAACGGTAAGGAACTTTAGCCTGGTCAGCTATATAATTGATGGCCACTGACACAAATTCTATTAGGACTACAACTAATTCGCTCTATGCACTAGAAAAAAACCATTTCTATTCCAGAATCAACAGACTTTTCTCTTATTCAAGTTATCTATAAAGAGATGACATCTACCTCTGTTTCTTTAGCGACATCAAACTCTTCAAAATATAAAGCTTCGTTGGCCTCTAATAGAACCACTAACGGGGTCGCCAAAACCAGCCATAGTATTACCAGGCTTGATGTTAAAGGCTCTGGCTCCTCAAGAGAATATGAAAGGTGCTGTCTGATAGATCAAAATATTCTTCCAGCTTGCCCAAGCCAACCTTCGCCTTCTCTGCACACGTTGGCACAATTCGCACTATTGTCTTCACAAATATATCAATTTCGGCATCTGCGAGCCCATGGTAACAATTGTAGACCTAGAGGAAGATATCTATTGACTACGTAGAAGCTTACTCGAAGTTGTAGAAGAAGAAAAAAAAGGAAAAAATATTATACTCAGAGCTGTCGATCAGCGTTTACTTGAATTCTTTTGAGAAAGAGTGGTCGCATCCTCAACGTATATAAATGTTTCAAGACTCTAGCTGTCACCATTTATAAATACATGTATGTAGTTTATTTCATACGTACCCGCTCCAATCGTCAGCTCTCGTTGTGGTCGCCGGTTGGCCGCATACCTCCCTTCGATTACGTGAATCGCTTTCCAGGACTAAGCCCCCATTCCAAATAAATACGTATCAAGTTTTATGAAATGGATTAACTCATCTATATGCCCTAAAGGAGTATTTCTATGAGTGCGGTCGTGCCACAAAGCAAGCCGACCAGGCAACTCGATCAGCGGGGTTGACACCCCCTGGAACATGATCGACTCGTCCTCGGGAGACGTACCGGCATTGGATCGACCAGCGCAAAGATTCTGACATGAATCCATTCACTTTGCTTACTAAGAGATGAGGGAGAATTAATTTGTGGACTTGCGCAGTTACCTCACCTACTCAGATGAGTCAAAATATAGTCCGAAGACCGCGGCTAATGTTCCGTGGCGGGGATGTTTAGCCTCGTCCGAGACCATTTTAAGACACATTTGTATACATGTAAGACACTATACGAAGTAGATACTCTAAAACGTGTTGCACTTGAAGATCCTAAGAGTAGCCATCAAGATAGAGCGTGATAACGTACATTAGCAATCTCTTTGCCAGGTGGTCCGACGATCTAAACCTTCATTCTGTACATCATTCATACAAATTGGGAAATGGAAGATATGAGATGAACCTGTTTGTATTCGCAACCATATACCGCAGTGGCGATTTGATGATTGAGTCATTCCACTACTCAGGCTCAGTGGTTCAATGTACTGCAGGATTAAAACTAAAACACAGATTTCATGTCACTTATTTGTGGTAGTCTATTTTGCTTTCAAATGTAATAAATTAATACACATCTATTGCGATTATATATGCGGTGTCATTATACTACGTCTAATAGAACAAACAAGGTAGCGTGTCTCCAATCTATATCAACGAGGGTGATGTGTAGCCTCATACGGCCAGGGTATCGTCCAGATCCCAACTTTATACCAGTATCCATTTCTGCCGATTCGCTCAAAAACAAGGGAAAACGCCAACAGCAAAAATATCCATGTATGCAGAAAAACAAAAGAAATATTAAGCGGATTCGAACCAGCCAGCTTTCTTGATGCAAATGCCCAGATGTCATCCCACGAACGACTCACACGATGTTCAAAGCATGTGAAACAAGATTATAGTAAGCCATGCCTTTGTGACTCAAAACATATGAAACAGTATTATAGTAAGCCGTGTCTTCTCGATTCAGTATTATGCAGCGTCTCGTAAGCTCTCTGATAGTGCACTGCGGTTGGTGGTCCCAGCCGTTGTTCTGGCTGTAGCACTTCTCCGCTGCTGTGCTATCCACTGCTCAAATCCCGGAACCGCGCCAGGTTGATTGATGCCCGGTGCCCTCTTAGGTACTTTGGGTGCTTCTTTCCCTGGCTTGGGTTGGCCGTCGCTCGGCCCAGCTGCTCCTCCCCATGGACGCCATCCAACCCATTTTCCAAGGCTGCCAGCACCGATCCGCGATGCTTGCAAGGATGACGAAGCCGATGTGTCTGATGTAGGAGTAGAGCCTCGCTTTATTTGTTGGAAGCCGGCAAAATGATCACGCAGGGCGGCATCGCTGCGCTTCGAATAAGTGGTGGACATGGTTGGCTGAGCAAAGACCCCAGTGACAACAGCGTCAGCGCCACCTTGGAGAGGGGGGCGCAGGCTCATTTGACTCGGCCGTATCTGAAGTGTGTGAATGTCAAGGCCGCCCGACAGCGACATGATTGATTCGTGAGACGCAATACGGCGCAGTCTTGAGCCAAGTTCTGGTGCTGGTTCAATAGTTGTATCTATCGACTGGTTCGTGTCATCATCTACCACCGATGTGTCTTTGGATGCCTCAGAGTTGGTTAAATCGGCAGATATACTGGCTGGTAAGTCTTCGTCCTCCTCGTGAATAACGCCACTACTAAACCGGTAAGGGTTCTGCGCCTGGGTCCCGGCCATGCCTGGCTCCATGTCGATGATTGAAAGGGATTGGAAGCTGGAGGATGACGCCGCTGAGGGTCGTTTTCTGTGTGACGCACGCCAGGTAGGAGACATGGGGTCGTAGCTTGTTGTAGGCGACATGAGAGAATCTGTTTCAGTGCCGCTGTGGTCGAAAATGCCAGGCGAAGTCGGGACCGACGATGACATTTCGGACGGTGTGGAGAAGTCGTGCCAGGCTGAGGACCTGGCAGTGACGGGTGTTGTGTCGCCGCCAGCATTGGAGAGAACTGGGGCAATGGGAGATGAGATCAAGCGGCGCTGAGCCCATGGGCCTGGCGAGGATGATCGACTTGAAATTGTAGCCGGAGGCGTGAAAATGCCGGGCAATAGGCCCTGGCGCTTCTTCTTGGGCTTCCGGACATCTTGCTTGGCAGCAACATGGTAGTGGTGGTGAATATGAAACTCTGGTGGTGCCTTTGAGCTTTCAAACAAAGAAGGCTCCAATTCCGCCTTGAGAGTCGAGGCAGGGCTGGAGTCATCGGCAAGAGGCTGGTGAAACACGAGTTGCTCTCTTAGCGACTGAATCTCGTCATTAGAGCTGATGAGCATTTCCCTAAGCTCAGCAATGCCCAACTGGAGGTTCGCATTGTCCTGCAGCAGGTCCCTAACAAAGTGGCCGACAATTTTGTTGCCCTGTCGGGGATCGGTGATTGATTTGGAGGCCGCAGCGCCCTTGAGTCGCACGGCGGCGGCATCAAGGTGCTTTTCCACTTCACGCTGCCGGTCGACCTTTTCCATCATCTCCTCGTGACGCTGGCGCTCCAGGATGGCCTCCCTCTCCATGCGCTCGAGCTGATCTTGCATGTCGAGGATGCCCCGCTGTGCCTCTTTAAACCGCTGCGCGTGAGAGCGAGCTTCCTCCTTAGAAGCCCGAAGCTCTCCAGTGAGTTTGTCTTGTTCCTCTTCAAGGATTTTGAGGTGCTGGTCGGCCTCGGTGGCTCGTGCTGCTGCATTTTCGAGGCGACGAATGGCCTGCTGTGAAGAGAGGAGGCTGGCTTCTAGGATTTTGATCTTGGCATCAGAGTCGAGGACGGTGCTGTTGAGCAACTCGAGCTGCTCGAGGAGCTGGCTGTTCTCTTCGCTCTTGGCCGCATTGTTCGCCTCCAGCTCCTGCTTGTCGGTCTGTAGGCGTTCTATGCGAGAGTTGAGCCGTAGTCTATCCCGTTCTGCGTCGGCCATGTAGGCTTCGTGCCTGGCGAGTAGCGCCTGCAGGGCAAATGTCAGTGGAGATTCCGTCTGCTCGGTGTAGCATAGCATGGCTGCTGGTGTTGAAGATCATGTTGGGAAAGGCACAAGATGTTGCATACACGGCTGGGGGGGTTTCTCGTGCCTTGCCACTGCGGCCACGGGCCGGAATGCACTTTGCGCGCAGAGAGGCAAAGGGTCCAAGATGTGTCTTGCGACGTTGTGCGCAAACAATGAGATGGGATGAAAGGAATGCACAGGACTGGACGAAAAAAGAGCAAAGCGCGACCTGCAGGCACGCACACCACACACACATACCTTGCCTAACTGGGCAGCTGTATGCACATCCTTCTCAACGGCTTCGAGAATCGAGCAGTTCTTCTTGAGGTGGACGCAGTCCGGACTGCCGCAGCAGCACTGCAGCGGCGATGAGGCCGACTCGGGCTGGGGCAGGTCGAGCCTGTCCATGGCGCTTTCAGGACGGCGAGCGAAGTGTGAATCGTGAGTTAGTAGCAGATATTGGCGGCCGTTGTCTCGCGCGTCGCTTTGCCGAGACTTCGAGACGATGGCAATGCTGCAGCGACAAACATGATCCTTGGCGGTTGCGCGGAGAGCCGGTGGCCGGGAAAAAGAGGCTAGTAGGTGAAGACTAAGGATAAGGACGGCGGAGGAGGAGAAATGCGCTCAACATTGAACAGGTGGGTAGCGGTAATAAGAGTAGTAATAGGTGGTGGCAATAGAAATAATTTAAAAAACGGACAAGCGAAAAGACAGATACGATTCAGCCAGCCTTGTTCAAAAGGAGGTTTGACTCAGGCTGGAGGAGCTGTACAAGAGCTGTTCAGGAGCTGTGCAGGAGCTGTGCAGGAGTGGGAACGGTACGGTACCGGTGCTGTACAGGTGCTGTAGGTGCAGAAGCGGTGGTGAAATGCAGGCGGGCCCAGCCTTTGCCTGACGAGATTAACGGGCGCGAGCAAGTCGAGCGTTGGAGGACGAAAGGATTGGCTGTGGTGTGCGCAGCTGGCGATGAGGTGAGGCCTTCCGCTCGCAGCCACGGCGCAGCTCGAGTCGCCGGTACGCGTCGCTGGACAGGCGAGACTCGGCGCTGCGAGTATCGAGTACGTGCGTGCTTGCACAGCTGGCTTGGCGCTCCTTGGTTCGGTTCCTGGATGCGACTCTAGTGAGCACCCTCCTGCATTAGGCTGCCAGGGCCTGGGTTGAGTGTCTTATTAGACCCTATCGAGGCGCTCGCCCGGATGCAGGGCCCGCTGGCTTGCATGTGCGTGCACAGACATTCCGCAGATTTTTTTTTTTTTCCTCTCGCTTTTGTTCAGCTGCATATTTGCCGCCTCATTAGCATGAGCTGCGCAGTAAGTGGAAGAAAAAGGTCCGGTCGCTAGACATTCAGCTGCCTCTTGGTTGGCGGGCTGGGCATCAGAAGAGGCCGTTTATGGTTTGTGCTATGAAACTTGGCGTGTTATGCAACGGACCGCTAAGCCTTGTTTCTCACGTGGCATGGTCATCGAGCACGATCCATATTGCGATGACGCTTTGCGGCGGTGTACGCAACAAGCAGCAGACATGGGGCCTGCCAGCACATCGAACCCGCCGGATGGAGCAAATGTTTGTTTGCCAAGCTAGGGTCGGCGGACCGGGAGCTACGCATTCATTCTGACATGAGGGTACAGTACGAGGCGTAACGGTGGCGGCGGAAACCAGCGGGCGAGGCCGCGAGGAACTAGGCGCGCTGGCGAGAGTGTTCATGCTGATCATCACTTGTATTTGGATCAAGATTCTCACCAACGAGGGCTGAGCAGTGGAAAAAACATGGAGTGAGAGAAGAAGTCTACGTAAATATTTACATCATGATGTCTTCGTTGCCACAGGTGCTCCCGGGCGCTAGCGGTAGTGCAGCAAAGCAACTTGACTCGCCCACTGGATGGATACCCCTGATTCCACAAGCTGGGATCCGGCACCTGTCAAAGAAGGGCTTGTATATAATACGAACACATAGTAAATACTAGCATTAATTGTTCTACCCAACTGCCGGATTATGCACTGCTGCATTACAATTCAAAGGTCCCCTCTTCCATTGTAGGGTAGCATGCAGTCTGCTTACTCACCCGGCAAAACGTAAGAATATCCGCGCTCTCAACTTCGGAGGTACCTAGCAGGCACCTACTAGTGCTGTAGAGTAGTGCTCCCAGGTGTGCAGTAGCCATGGCGTCATCCACCTGCGATAACCAATCATTTTGTCCATGTTGCAAAGCAATCGCTTCTGTCGCCTCCAAACAGGCTCGACATCTTGCCTCCAGCATCTGGTGGCTGTCTTGTCTACAGCACGCAGTAGCATCAATGCTTCCCAATTACCTGCATGATCCCAACCCGGGCTTATCAACCAATCTCCGGTTCTCCAGCCTCCAAGCTCCAGCAAGAGCTCTAGCTGCCCGCCATGAGCTCCATTGTTTAGATCTTACCCATTCAAATTGAAGCTTGCCCGCAACAGTCTCTCCGAATCTCACACCATCTCGCGTCATCAATCTCTCCGGCAGAGCTCAGCTTCTATAATCACATCCCAGGCCATGCCGATTTTACCCCGCAACCCCCACCTCTGTCGTTTACTTCAACCAAGCCACCATCTCTTGTCTTCTGCCTCATTATTGCCATCTCGACATTTCTCATTTACTGTTCGCGCCATGGCTCAAGAATACAAGCTCAAGGGCGTGACCTCGCTGTCACTCAAGCCCGGCCAGAAGCAGGAGGCCGAGGTCGAAGGCATCGATGCCAAGGTCCTCCTCGTAGGCTTGCAAACTGGTGGAAAAGCAGAAGTGCAAGCTATTGGCGCCAAATGCACCCATTACGGCGCTCCTTTGGCCAAGGGTATCTTGACCACCACGGGCCGTGTGACTTGTCCCTGGCATGGAGGTAAATCCCACAATCTCGCCATATTCTCTACCGATAAAACAGCTTGCTAATATTGATTTCCATTAGCTTGCTTCAATGCCAAGACTGGTGATGTCGAAGATTCCCCTGCTTTGGATGCACTTCCAGTGTTTCCTCTCACCGAGCGTGATGGGGGATTCTACATTACCGGAGAGGAGGCCGCTATCAAAGGATCTCGAAGGAAGCCCAACTTTCAGTGCAGCGTCTCAAGTGATTCCCAAGAGAGGGTTGTTGTCGTCGGCGGTGGTTCTGGTGCTCTCGGTGTTGTTGAGGGACTGCGTGAGAAGGGATACACTGGCCATCTCACCATCATCTCAAAGGAGGGC
The DNA here is from genome assembly GCA_000331835.2 of Trichoderma hamatum GD12. NCBI lineage: Eukaryota > Fungi > Ascomycota > Sordariomycetes > Hypocreales > Hypocreaceae > Trichoderma > Trichoderma hamatum. The sequence continues at coordinate 60,406 of ANCB02000247.1, forward strand.
TACCTTCCCATTGACAGGCCCAAGCTGAGCAAGGCACTAATCACAGATTCATCCAAGATAGCATGGCGCGACAAGAGCTGGTTCGACAGTGGCTCGGTTGAGTGGGTTGACGGTGAAGTCAATAGCATCGACTTTTCTAGCCGACAAGTGATTACTACCAGCGGCAACAAGCTTCCCTACACCAAGCTAGTTCTTGCAACTGGAGGAACCCCCAGGGAGCTCCCCCTGCAAGGCTTCAAGGTTCTCGGCAACATCTTTACCCTCCGCACTGTTCACGATACCAAAAAGATTGTAGACGCCATTGGAGACAAGGGCAAGAAGATTGTCATCATCGGCTCATCGTTTATTGGCATGGAAATTGCCAACGCGACAGGCGGCGACAACTCGGTGACTGTTGTGGGCATGGAAAAGGTGCCTCTCGAGCGTGTTCTTGGTGAGCAAGTCGGTGCTGGCATCCAGAAGGCTCTGGAAGGCAAGGGTATCAAGTTTTACCTGAGCGCTGGCGTCGACAGGGCTGAGCCTTCAGCCTCGGACCCATCCAAGGTTGGCGCTGTCTATCTCAAAGATGGAACCAAGCTTGACGCGGATCTTGTCATTTTGGGAGTGGGAGTATCTCCTGAGACAACGTATCTGAGGAGCAACACGGCTGTTCAATTGGAAAAAGATGGATCGATCCAAACTGACGCCAACTTTGCTGTCAAGGGACTGACAGACGTTTATGCTGTTGGAGACATTGCAACTTATCCGTACCATGGTCCGGGAGGCAACGGAGGCTTGGTTCGAATTGAGCACTGGAACGTTGCTCAGAACGCCGGCCGTGCCGTCGCCACGCATATCGTGAATCCATCTGCAAGCACCACGCACTTTATTCCCGTCTTCTGGTCTGCTCTGGGAGCTCAACTGCGGTACAGCGGCAATACCATTGCCTCGGGATGGGACGACGTGGTCGTGGATGGAGATGTGGCTGCAGGAAAGTTTCTTGCATTCTATACCAAGGGCGAAACCGTTGTGGCAGTTGCCTCGCAAGGCCGCGACCCCAGCGTGATGCAAGTGTCTGAGCTTTTGAGGCTTGGAAGGGCACCGACAAAGAGTCAGCTGAAGAGCGGTGTAGACATCTTTAGCATTGACGTGTCGGCATAATTGGGTGATGCGCTGTATGTTCCTTGTATAGCATTGATCAATGACATTGTAAGATTTGTCAATTTGAGCTCAGTTTATGTTTATTCATTCTCGATTTTCTTAGAGAAACCTGATTATATGCGAATGACCTAACTAAACTATTAAGCATATAGTTGGCACGCTTTTTATGGTATTGAGGTTAATTGTCGCTGATTTAATGTCTCACAGTACTAACCAGATCAAATTAGAATGAGATGCGGTAATTCAGAATAGCTATCTTGAATGTACAAACTTTAACTGGTGTTTGATATCCGCATCCGTCATCTGTCTGTAGTGGCTGAGGTCTCACCTCCGGCCATCCGTCATTACGGATTCAGCAACCGTTGGACGAGTTCCCCAACACCACAAGGGCCCATATCTCGCAGGTGGTCAACAATTGAGAGAGAAGACAGCCTAGACCAGAGCACTATTTTCTTTCGTCAAAGTGCTTTTTGGACAGAAGGCTTATAATGATATAGATACAATCTGAAATGTTTACCATTACAATTCATTTTTATCGTCTAAAATAGGTCCATCTACCCATAACATAAATTACAAAACATTAAATGCGACGGCAATAGCAGCAACCGCTTGCAACAATAAGAAATCGCCGATGCTTCAACTTTGCGATTGCGGTAAAACCAAGAGATGCCATGCATGCAGCCCCGAAAATCACTCGCCATCACGAAGCCACGGCTAAACTCCGAGACATGTGCACCTCCGTCATTATCCCGCTGTCAAACCACCTCAAAACTCCGGCTTGAATCCTACAGACGCGCCTAAATAGGCATTGTCTCCGATGTCTAGGGACTAAGCCTTACTTGGACAGTAGTGAAAGCGTCGTTCAACCCTCCACGGCACGAATACGTTTCTCAGCCTCAGAATCGAGTTTGAGAGAAACCTCTTTGTAATCTTCATCTTCTGGGAACTCAAGGTGGACTTTTCTTTGAACCGATGCAGAGAGCTTGACTGGCGAACCCTCCAAAGTCGTAACCTCCAACACATGCCCGCCGCGGTCTCTCTCCTCGGAGATGAAGTGAAGGTGATCGCCAGCTACACCGACTCCCTGTAGAAACTCGGGTGACCTGAACCCAATAATACTCCCGCGGACATTGGTGAACTCGTAAGTGGTTTGACGCTTGTGCAGCTCTCTGATGTTTTCGTGCCGGCAAAATTGGCCGCCAGCGGTGCGTACCGCAACACATTTGAAAACTCCATCAACGCGAAATGCAACAAAGTGGTTTTGGGTCTTTGGGAGGAGATTGGATAGGGCATTTGAAAAGCCCTGCTTGTCCTTGAATTCGACCTCGGCGGTGGCGGTGGCTTGAAAGCGTGTGAGCTGTGCAAAGGGAGCAATCTCTGAGCTCTCGGATTTGTCAACTTTGATGATTGATCCATCAGCTTTCATTTGATAGACTTCGCCATCAAGGGCAATCATCTCGCCGTCCATTCGACGAAATGTTCCGAGACCGTGATCGCCGTGAGAGACGAGTTCTTTGTATGGGAGGCCGTATTCTCCGAGCCCCTCCATGAGGGCTGAGACAACGGAGTACTGGTAGAGCTCGTTATACGCCATGGTTGGAATTTCTTTTTTTGCCTTTGCTGGAGGTTAGATGAAGACGATAAAAGCGACGTATTAGACGAAGGATCCGACCGGCAGTTGCTCCTTTTATCGGAAGCCAGCCATTGCCGCACTAGCATATAACTCGGAGCCAATTATGGAACCAAGTCATACTCGTACATGTAAGCTCAGATGGCCCAGTTATGAGAGCGCGCCACTTTGGTAGCTTTGGCGGTGACATTTTGTAGACGAGATTCCCGCAGTGGTGGATTCTTGAACTTCATGCCTATACATCTGTAGCGGCAATAAGCAATGCGAGTTGGCTTAAATTCCTCCTTCAGGCAATTAAATTAACTGATGCATCGCGAAATAGGCTATCAAAGGTATTAGTGAGTGCCCGCACTGCCGATAATGTGTCACGTTCCCCGAGGCTCCGGTACTTATAAGCACTAGCAGTAGATCGATCTGTAGTGGAGCCAGAAGGCCCCCCCAAGCTTTGAGCTCTAACAGCTAAAATGGCAGTTTTGCGTGCGATTATGATGACGTTAGTCGTTAGTCAGTCGCCCAATGACTTACCTAGAACGGTACCTATGCGAAGACGAAAATTCCCGAGTTGAGAAAGAGTTTTAAAACTGGATTGAAGTGTTATAGGAATGGGTGATAGGAGCACAGAGCTAAGTTATATGAAGCGAGGACATGAATCAGAAGAGGTAACTATAGGCGATTACGGTGCAACTGAGTGCATGTAAGCAGCAGAACAGGGAGGCCGCTAGGTGTGCATAATCTACAGGAAAATAATCAGGAATCCTAGAGTCATGAGCACGCAGTTTTGCGATTACGCATACTGCTACACTGTAAGTCGTGATATCCATATAAATACCTAGTTCTTTTACTGCCTCTACTGCCTCTACTGCCTCTACTGCCTCTACTGCCTCTACTACCTCTACTGCCTCTACTACCTCTACTACCATCATATAACAGGGCTCTTTTAGAATTTGAGTGTTCTCATTCATCATCGACGGTAACTTGCAAGCGAATGCCGTTTAGATATATCCTCATTCGCCTCTCTACACCATCACCAGCTTCGTCCAACAGACCTAGTACGTCTTTCGTCTTCTCTTCGGCCTCTTCCATGCCTTTCGTCACTTCTTCAATGCCGTATTTGAGGTATCTGAATTCCGATTCAATGGTGTCGATACATTCCGTTCTCAAATCGTCCACAGCCCTATCGACTCCGCGCTCTATATCATCCGCTCTGGAGTCTGCCGCCAAAGTATCCTCAAGCCCTTTCACGTGATTAAGAACATTGTTCATTTCATTTTTCAAACGGTTTTCAGTAGCTTCGACCACATCCTTCACATGACTTCTTAAACGATCTTCAGTAGATTTGATCATATCTTTCACATCTTCTCTCAAACGATTTTCCGAAGATTCGATCACAATTTTAAAACGATTTTCCATATCAAGAAGGCATTCTACAAGACTTTTCAGGCCGGTGGATCGAATATGAGAGACTCTAGCAGAGGGATTATGATGCATAGGGGCGCGTTCATCATCAGCGTCAGCACCTTCGTGCTCGCGCTCGCGTTTGCGTTTGCGATGAGGTTTGTGTTCGCCATCAGGCTCGTCTGGAACTGAAATAGCTTAAAATCAGATGATAGCATCGTAAGTGATTCAATGGAGTGCTTACGGTCAAATGGAGGGGTTGCTGATGTGTCTTCCGGCAACGCTTTATCCCCTTCATTATTGTCTTCCGCAAGGGTACTACTTGCGTTAAAAACATGACCTCCTATGCCAATATATAATGTTTGGAGATTGGTGCGTCTGTCATCTGTTGCTGGACGATTGGCGTTGGTCGCCGAGAATATTGATGCGATTTGTTGTAGATGATTGTGCATTAATCCAGTCATGTTTGGGTTCTCAAAACGTATTGTAAAAAGATCCATCTCGGCTAGCGCTTGCATTAAACGCAATCGAGTATGAGTAGAATTCTTGCATTCCAAGATACAATTGCTGGGGATAACAAGGCGAGAACAACCCTGATCCATTGAGAAATGCAGTAATGGTATACCATTATCAACGTTGAACGTAATGACTCGAATGTTCTCGGGATGTATGAACAAATAGAGAGGCTGCTTATCGCCTGCCTGACCGTCACTGCCTTTAAACTGGGTCTTATTCTTGCCTTTGCCCTTGACCCAGACCCGACAAGTGAGTCTGAAAATGGCTTTGGAGATCAGGGTGTCTATGTCGATTTTGAGAGGTATATTGTCAATACTCTGCGCTTGGCCGTTGCCATCCGTCCAAGTTATATCAGTCGTGTCATAAGAGTCATGAATCTGTATGGGCTCTTCAAGCTGTTCATCTTTATTGTATTCTTGCTCAGAACTATGAAGTATTAGCCTTTTAGATAGCCAAAGGAAAGTTAGGAACCTGATCCGGTCGGTCCATCATGTTGAATGAAGGACAATGCTCTTAGGTTTAGTTGAAAGCTCATCCGCTCTGCACTGGATAACACTGCCCAGAAAGAGTGAAGGCGGACGGGGACCGGCAAGAGAACGGGGTCACGCAATAATAGCACGCGGCCATGGCACGAGGCTACTTTCCGTCGCCCAACGCTTAATTTAATAAGCTATTTCTCTTTATCGGCGGCCTCAAGATCCAAAGATCTTGCCTCCTAAGAACTGTCTCTGGGGAGTGTCATCGAGTTCGAGCGGGACTGCTATCCACGTAGGCGCCTGTAACCTAGAGGAGTAACGAATGAACTATTTTACTAGCCGGAAGAAGGACAGGCTGTGTTGATTGCGAGCATGAGGTGTAGTAGAATGTCCATCCACTCTGCACCAGATAACAGCCGCCCAGAAAGAGCAAGGGCGGACGGGGACCGACAAGAGAACGGGGTCACGCAATAATAGCACACAGCCATTTTCCGTCGCCCAACGCTTAAGCTAATAAGCTATTCCTCTTTATCGGCGGCCTCAAGATCCAAAGACCTTGCCTCCTAAGGGCCGTCTCTGAGGAGCGTTATCGAGTTCGAGCGGGACTGTTATCCACATAGGCGCCTGCAACCTAGAGGAGTAACGAATGAACTGTTTTAATAACCAACACGAAGTGACAGGCTGTGTCGAACTGTCGTCGTCTTCTGAGTCGATGTGTTGAGCTTGGGATGTGTTGAAGCTGGCCATGGTGGAGCGTGAATTCAGCTAGCAGTAAGCTGGCAAGCAAGTGCACGGCGACTCGAGCTAGAAATTATGTACCAGATGAAGAGTCACGTGCAATCGCTTGCTCAAATAGTGGGCGAAACCAGCTACCACTTAGTACTAATTATAGAGATACCTGGGTACATCTAGACATCCAGGCATAGCATCGTGTGGGGCTATTCTATAATCACCTGATGTTGCTGCAGAGCTTACATGCTGCATATTATAGACTCAGGACTCAAAGACTGCTAGACCCAAATGGTATCAGCAGACATAATCCACGTAAATCTTGAACTGACATTTAGGCGAGAGCAAAGTATCTCGGGTATTCTATGATGTATGGACTGAAACTAATGAGAAAAGGCCACTAGCTGTGACACAAGCAGTTGCTGACGGCAAACAGTAACATAGGTAGGTGGAAGAAAATGGACCGCTTTGAAGGAAGCGGCACGATTATAGTGATGGGAACGGAAGGATCGTAGATACATCTATTCTAGGCACGTCGCTGCGTGCAACCTAAATTGGCAATCCAAGTGTTTCAGACGCCAAGGTTGGATGTGGCCATGGAAGGCTATCAGGGCTATATGATTTCCCTATATCCGAATAAGATCGGCTGCAGGTGATGGAGATTAAGTGGCGATTAGCTTCAGTGATTCTGATCATCAGAGAGCTGTTCCGCTTCTTGCCGATCTCCTGCATAGAAAAGATCCTCTAGGATTGGTCTGATATGCATCTAGGGCAGCCTTTCTGAGTCAATAGAGCGCCAAGCCGTCATGATGGGCCGATCAGGGGAAGTGTTTTAGTGTGATAATGAAGCATATTGTAACCCTATAACTCTATTTTAACATAACTACACAGCCCAGTATCCAATTATGAGGCCCGAAGGATCGCATATAGGATTCTGGTTTCGTTACATTGTTTATTTTAGACGAAATATAGCCCCGTGGTGGAGTTTTAGAATGAGACACTATGTGTATACACAAATCAAAAATAGCAATACAGCCTCGGACAAAGGGCCAGCAGGTCAATTAACGCTATATTGTGTAAATGTTTTGACAGCCGAGGCGGATCCTGGGATTTGCCTGTGCATAGGTAGCTACAAAGGAGAGCTGGGTATTTAAAGGGCAGAGTTCGCCTCGTAGTCCACAACAATTATCAACAACAACATTCGACTTTTGACTTGAAAGCACAATTTTACCAAACAACAAACTGTTATTCTATCAAGATGCATTTGACAAACTCAATCGCACAGGCCATCCTCTGCCTCTCAGTCACAGTCCTACCTGTGGCACACGGCGCCATCGCCATCGGAAACCAGATTAGAGAGGGTGGCACTCATTTTAATGTTGCCTGGATTGAAGGGGTAAGCCCTTGCGTCGATGATGTCGAAATTGCCCCAGAAAGTGGCAAAGAGTGCAATCGTAACTTCCGACTCGATGGTACGGATTACTATCTTGTCGGCTGTACCGACCCCAAAACTGGCTATGCTCAAAAGCCGCAGAGACTCCGACGTGTCAAGGACAACAGCCTTTACGGGACATGCGCCCCCGTGAATAAGAAAACTATAAACTGCAAGGGATCTACCCACGACGTTGTAAAGCGTTACGTCTGTGGTTAGGCTGCCAAGCAAGTTATATCAGCCGACTGTTGGCGAGAAAGGAAGTGCGCAATTCGATATCTGCTAGCAGCATGAACCAGTTTTTGAGGACTTCCAAGTGTTAGGATACTGGGGGATGGGGTTAGCTGATGTTTATGTACTGCTCTTGTCATGATTTGAGCCAAAAGAGATACTTGTAGCATAGATCTTATATAATGCTGCATTCAACCCACTCTGATCATGTTTGTAAGCATATTCGCAAGTCGCTCTGCATCGTAATTGAAGAGGTGATGACGTTTGTCTCTGGTTCAAGTTTAATGATTAGAGTTATGAAGGGGGAGTCGTTTCTTATATAGATGTATCCATAGGTTGCTCAATATGGCCTACCTGGATACTTGTAGACGGGATGGAATATGTCAAATTCGTAAATAGTAGGCATTCAGTATGCGACAGCTGTAATAATAGCGATCAATACAATACTTGTATCCAAGACATACAGTCAAACTTTGATCCAGCTAAAAATTTCCCACCAGCTAGTAACATGAACGCAGTTGCAACTTTCAGCTCCCACTACAACTTCACCCCAAATATTTACAACAGCTGCAACAAAACACAAGCACACACATGGAAATGAGCCATTCTACAGTTTGTGAACCAATATAAATTAAGGAAAGTCTAGTCTATATAATTCGCCGTGGTATCTTCGTCGCTACCCATTCCGAGTCCAAATTGTGCTCCGCCAGGCTGAGAAAAGGAAATGCTATGCTATGAAGGAAAAGAGGAAAGCTACTTAGAAACCGCTAAGAGGATTGGGGTTCGCTCTAATGAATCCGCCATTTTTACCGCCTTGCACAACTCCCACTGTTGACACGCCAGTGCCGGCGGCGATGACCTTCTGGTTGGAAAGGGTGTTTTGGGAATTGAAGTTTTGGTTGATCACGCCCAACATCCCAGACTGACAATGATTTTTGACTGTCTGAGGGCAGTAATACCAGATGGGGTTCTTGTCAATAACGGTGATCTGGTAGACGTTGGGATTCTGGCCCGAGGCGGTGACAAAGTTGAAACCGGAGAAGAAGCTGGTGCCGTCGGCGAGAGGCTTGCAGGGGTGAGCAAAGTCAGACTGAGCAACGGAGTGGTTGGCAGCAGTAAAGTGCCACTCAATAGTGTCGCCGATTTCAGCTACAACGTTCTCGGGGTCGAAGTGAAGGCCACCGCGTCCAACAACCACTGAGTGGGTGACTCCGGTCCATCCCGTGCGGCTGACCAAGTTTCCAGTGGTAGCAGTGCCAGCTGGAGCAGCAGAAACGCTGGCGATGACAGCGGTAATGAGAGCAAATGCTTTGGAAGCGAACATTTTGATGTTTGGTTGAGAGTAGGAGTGTTGAGAGAAGAGGTTGATATGAGAAGGTAATAGAAGCTGTTGTTTGTTTGCTTGCTATTGCTTGTGATGATGATGATGAGAATGGATATTATGGCGAGATCAGACGTCCTTATATATACAAGCTTTCATACAAAAGTCGGAACTTCATCTTTGAACTAACATAGTGGTGGCTGCAGTAGTACAGCCTCCCGGCTGGTAGCCCAACCGAGCAAAGTGCAGTATTTCGCAGTCAGTTCTCAACTTTGGCATTACCAAATCCGCCCGCCTCAGCACTAGCTTCGCCATATTCCGAGCCTCCAGCAGTACTAAGAAAATGTGTGATTGGGTAATTTTCACAAATTGCAGTCTTAGTTGACAACCAACTTGTTGGGTCTAAGCCGTCAGCACTATAAGGGCACTAGCTCAAGTCTGCGCCGCCACCGGTTCAAGCCAGTTCCGTATGTAAGAATAGGCTCCATAGCCAATGTCAGCCCCATCAGCTTTGGAGCTTTGGCTCCTATTAATAGCCTATTAATAGGATAGCTTGTGGTTACTAAGAGATCCGGACTCGTGCCTATGAATAGAGCTGCCCTACGATAGTGTGCAAACAATAGGCATGAAATTCATGATTACTATTTAGCAAAGAAGCTTGAGCAGACCAAGCGCATAGCGGCGCCAGGCTTACGGGGAAGCTAAGCTACGTGTATTTGCATTACATGTACCTTTCTGTTTAGTGAAGTGGCGCTCTTTACAAAGCATTCTATCATTAGACTTATGAGGTTAAAAATTTTGGCTTTGGGTAGCAGCCCAACTCCGAGCAATGGGTAGCACAATTACTCAATCGAATCCTCACGACACGGCCAGCAGCGTCATATGCGCAACAAATTCTGCAATTCCTTCGCTTTCAGTGTCTCTTGTTAGCCTCGTCTACGTCATGCTGTTTTTTATGATTTCACATGCATGATTCTGCTGGTTTCCGAAGTCCAGTGGGCGACTTTACTTGAGGACGCACAATGTGTAAGTGCTGACTGGCTGGAGCTTAAAAGTTTCGTTTCGTTTCATGCAAGGGGAACCGAACAAAAACGTTGAACCATGCGTTAGAACTTTTTTTTCCTGGCTTGGGGGCTTAAAAATCGCTAGTACTACCATGTAATGGCCCCCGAACGATCGTAATCCGGAGAAGCTTTGTGCGGCTACGAAATTACGCTGTCCATGTATCCGAAATACGAAGCATTAGTGCAACCAGTTTGCCAAAATCGCTCACAGACAGTGAGACATGAAGTCAGGATTCTTGTGCTACAAAGGGATAAACTGTTTGTGGCGAAGGATGAAGGATGAACGCCAAAAATGCGGACGAAATCTATCGCTCAGCCAAGGCGAAATGCTGGAAAGCCCGATCATGCGGGGAAGATGCCCTCTTTTCGCATCATTTCTCACGGAATATGATTGGTTTAGATAACAGCCCTCTTGGAACTGTTGTAATTCTACTAGGTAGGCTATTTGAAGGGCTATTACGAATAAGGTACATACGCTTATTCTCATCTTAGTGAATAGGAGACGCTCTTTCACCGATTTCTGCAACCGGCACAGCGCTTCGATGACCGTTGATTCGTCCATTCTGCCAGGAAATCTTGCATAGGGTAGTACGGATTGGCATTACTTGAAGCATCGGTACCCACCGGTCGCCATGGTTCTTCATGCTTTCTCACTATCATTGTGATTCCGGCAGATTTATAAGCACACTCCGCTATTGGCCTGTTATAGTAGCATGAATCGTCTTTTATAGCGTTGAGAATGATTTTGGTGCCTAAATCTTTTCTTTTCAGAGAGGTGATGCATGACGTGCATCTCTGCCCAAGACATACAGCATTTGAACTGGCTGCAGCTGCCATGGCTTGAATGATATTGCCCAGTAGCCGGTGGCCACGTGCGAAACTAATGGACTAGGCTATTCATACATATGCACTGCATATACCCGTTTGGTATCATACCAAAGTCAGCTGACGCCTTTCAGACTGGCTAAGAAAGAATTCCAATTCAATGCAGCATTGGCTCACTCCTATTCTCTCATATCGAGGAGGCTCTTCGCTCGTACGGCGTAACACGAGAAGATGCGCTCTAACGGTCTCAGTTCCTTCTTCGTCTGAATCGGGATCCTCCTCGCTCGAAGTCGTACGTCCGAAGAGCAAGCAAAAGACTTGCGAACCAGAGGAGATGAAATCATTTCCTGGCAGATCTAATCTGTAGTCTGGACTGAATGTGGCGAATTGCCCGCCAATCTGCAATCCATACTCTTCTGTACTGGTCTCGCTAGTCAGCAGACGAGAGGAATCTGTGGCGTCGCGCAGTGTTTTCAAGGTACTGGCCCAATCCTGGCCGTGATACAGGATTCCGGAAACTACTTGTCCGGCGAGCGACAATGTTCCGCTTACCACGTCGCCCAAGAAGGGATTACTACCGGAGGCATATTTCACGTCATTTCCCAAAAACTCGATGCCCTCTAGAGAAACCTGCCAACAGTCCTTACTTCCATCCACAGAGGCCCATGACCACGTGGGGATCTGGGGATTCGGTCGCTGGCCACGAGGACGCTCGGTGAGATACCAGAAAAAGGTGCTTTCAAGCTCTTTTTCCCAAAGCCCGCACAGGTACTCGCTTGTATCATAGCCTTTTTCCACTGCAGTCGTCTTGGCAATGCCACCCAGAGCTGGCAGCCTATCCGTAGCAACAGTAAGAGGGCGTTTGGCATATTCTCCAATTACCTCAGCCCATGTCTTGTCGCCAGCAGACCGTTTAAAACACGCTTGAGCACCGTGTTGGCGGACATTGTTATTCTCAAACCACCCGCACTCACACTGAGTTGCCTCGAGACACTCCCAAACGAGTTCATTTCGAGTGAAGTGAAGCATTCGACGCGAAAGAAGCTGTTCTTGATATACCCAGCCTCGGGTCAAAGTCGGCCACTCTATGTTGGGATTTTCGGTCATTGTATAACCGAACCAATCTGACTCGGTACCTAGCCAGTTGAAATGGGGCCTTCTACGGCGGATAAAGATGGATTGGCCATCAATCTTGGCAACATCTACCGCTGATTCGTCAGGGGCGCTGTGGTCTCGAAAGAGGCGTTGCTCGATCTTGTCGCACCAGGATGCCGCAATCGTAAGTTCGGCATAGGAATAGATTGATGCCATCAAAGCTGCCTCCTTTCTCCAGTCCTCTTTGTCATCTTGCACAATGCATAGACAGTCGATCCATACATACTTGATTCCTAGTCGACGCAGTACAGAAACAACATCCTGCATCATTTCAGGTAGACTCGCTATAGGCATGCCATGTTGCTTTCGATCCAGAAAATTAGTTGTTAGGAGACTCTTTGTTGGCGTCTCTTCTGTCCATCTGTGGCTCAAAGCAGCATATGGCACAGCATGCTCTAGATTGTCGACCAGCTCGATGATGTTACTCTTTGCTTGTGCCGTTCCCAAGTAGAGAAGTCGGCTTGGCACAAATGTTGCATCGTAGCCTCGGCATTGGTCGTGAGAATTCCGACAGTCGGCCAGCCAATCTGCCGCTTGGCTGAGAGATTTATCGTCTCCTGTTGAGCGTGGGAGTTTGTAGCCTCTGCATAGCGCAGCATGTAGACATGGCTCGTCTGCAAATAGTATTGGTTTATCCAATGACGCTTCACTGCAGCAGATTTCCAAATTCTGCTTCGTGCCATCGGCCTTGGTGATTTCTAACAATGGGCTTCCGGGTGAGTTTACGTTGGGGTTCCATGCGGCCTCCTTAAATCTCGTGATCCCCGAGGTTTCAAACCCCAAGGGCTTAAAGGCTGAGATGAGAGCCGTGCATCGGTCGCATCCACGTTTGGAGGAATTGACTAGATCCGCGGAACTAAACTCGAGATAGTCGGATTCCGCAAAGGCGTACTCCCATCGCTCGCCTACGTCCGACGGGAGTGAATGAGCCGTCGGATTGAGCTCGAAGAGACAGACACCGCACCACTTCCGTCTTTCCTTTCGCACCAGTGATTTGATAAAGTCTAGCATGGTCTCTGATGTTGATTCGCGACTATCCAATGAGGTTGAGCCACAACGACTGAAGCGGGGGTTACCCAAGAGACTTGAGAAAAGAGGAAATAGAGGGGCTGACTTTTTTCTTTGGCTTCTCTTGGTCTACACTTGAGTTTCCGAAATAGGGCATTTGACAGTTGAGCGTGTTGAGCACTACTCCATGTACCCTGTAGAGATGTTGAAGACGGTTAGAATTTCTGCGGTCGGGGTAGGCGGAATAGAGCTGGAGAAGAGTTTAAAGGTCGATTTGCTGAGCCTCATCGAATAGTAATCGCTGGTCCAATCTAGAGAGCAGATAGGTTTGTGAGATTGCAGGGGTTGTGCTGCCGTACTTCGTATTTAACTAGCCCCGGAAAAGGCTCGACTTATAAGTGGACTAGAGAAGCTTGAGTGAGAACACGCATGGGTTTCTATTCAAGGCTGGTCGGTTAGCTGCGCTTATACCTAATATGTACATGTTCTTCTTCAGCGACACGCAATAGTCTGTATGAGATACAGACGAGGTCGAAAATCACACTGCCTTGAATTACACTGCTGATACCCTCTTCTTTACTTGGAAATATGTTCGCATTGCTGTAATCCGAGTTAAGTGTTCCTTATAACGGGATGTCCAGCGTATATGAATACTTGCTGATGAGTACGTAACAAATCAAGCGCGTGCTCCACATCACTAGAACGAGCGCTTGATAGCAATATCTCTAATCGGTCGACTATCTTGCAACAAAAATGACTATATGTGGGAAAATATTTGACAATATTAATGTAAAGTAAAACAACCTATGCAAATCTGCTTATGCGCGAGACTGTTGACCCGTACCTTCCGGAGCCAATGTTGACAACTCTCGACTTCTGACTATGACACAACAGCTGCCGTCTAACTTCTCATAGATACGGACATTGCCCGCCCGGCCTTTGTGTATGTACCTCAGCCCACCAAACAGGAATTGTGCCACAAGGGGAAGGGCGCAATGATTGTCCTCTTGCCGGCGAACCTGATCTTAATCTGGGGCTTGCCAGTATTGCTGAAAGACTACACGTAGCAAGGCTTTTCACTCAATCACTTATACATCTCTTGAATCTCCTGATAACAATATACCTAATGAGCTCCCGAAAGGGTAATCGGCCAATAGGAGTGCAGCAGATATTGGTCAACATCTTAGTTATGACAAGAAAATGTGTATATACAACCGATCATTGTTTATATGTTTTGCTACGTAAATATAATACAATATCCCATCACTCGCCTGCTGTGATGTACACTAGAATCCTTCATATGGCACATTGCTTATAGACCGGGGGCAATCTTCTGCTGAAAGTTACCGTTTTTAACCGCCAGTTGGGCTTCCCAAAGCATGGCACCTCCATAATTGGGAAGATTCATATTCTTGACGTCCTGAATAGCACCCAATAGCGTATCAGCATCGGCAAAGCCCTGATCGCCATCAGCACCACTAGCCAAAGCACCGATGTAGAGCTTAGCGTTGCCAATGCCGCTGCTCCAAGTCTGGACGGAGTTCAAGAAATCAGATTGCGCAATGTTGCAATCGCCGTTGTTGTAAAACTGGACCCAGACAAAGTCCAATTCACTGCAAACATCTTGAGGCTGTGAGGCATCGGGGAATGGGCATTGAGGAGCCGCAGTAAGGAAATAAGTTTTGCTCGTGTCTGACTGGAAGTTGGACTTGAAACGCTTTACCATAGCTAGGTAACCTGTGGGGTTGCCAGATTCATTGTCTGCATAGAGTTAGCAACATTGATCGTCTTAATTCATTAATGTTACTCACCCAAGTCGAAGCCGTCGAGCTTGACATCTCCAAAGGGACGCAGCTCTTGGTTATCAGTGCCACCACCGAACAGATTCCAGAGTGTATCAGCAATTTTCTCTCCATCAGAGTCTGATTGAAGAGTGACATCGGCGCCAGCGCCACCAAGACTGAGAAGGACCAGCTTCCCGGCCGACTGGCACTGCTTAATAGCGTCTACAAGGCTGCTACCATCCTTGAGACCAGTGGCACCAGCGCTTCGCTGAGCTTGGGATGGGCCATCTAACCCACTGACGCTGAGTTGAGGAAAGCCTCCTGCAGCAAAAAATGTGTCAAGGAAGGCAAGATTCACAATGCCATAAGAGTCGTCTGAACACACGTCGCTGAGAGTCGTGCTATCATCTTCAGCGCCCCAGTACACGGCCAATTCGGGGCCGGACGGCTGGGCACTAGAAAGTGCAGCCAAAAGGCTGGTTACAGCGACGGCTTTGCGAAAAAACATGTTGAGGAGATATATACACAAAGGTGTAAATGAAGCAATTATATATACAAATTAAAAATGCTTTCAAAGAGCGTCAAGAGAAAGGAGTGAAGTATGCACTAATGGCGATTTAACAAGGCAATGGCACAAGGCGAAAATAATTGATGGCATTGGCACGATCTTATATAAAGGTCTCGTCGAACCTGTCTCATCTCAGCACCGGAGCTCATCTCTGGGCGACTTAACGTTACTCGGCAGGTGCCATTCGAATCTTCAGACTCTTTCAACTTTACCATGATAACGAGAGGGTCGCAATGCAGATCTTGAGATGCTCTACGGGACGGATGTTACATGCATAGCAGTTTGAGACGGCGATCTTTGCTAGTATGAGCATGAAACTTACGCTAAAAGGCAGCCGCTCTTTCTGAATGAAACGCAAAATAATCTCGTCGCCCTCATAACACGAGCTATTCATCTGTAGAGAGCAAAATGATTAGAAGAGCCATGTGAATGAATTCGGTCCTACAGCCGGTCCTGAGCGACGATCACGGAAAAACTACACAAAGTCGAGGATAGGTGCCACTCTAGCACCCATCTTGGTTTCTGTACTATGCTCTACCTATGCCTTCCGATACAGGATAGTACGTGATCGATTTCATATTTTCTGGCTGCGTGGTAAGCCGTAAGCACAGACTCTACATTCTCCTGGAATTGGTATTTTGACGTCTCCTACACCAACATATGAAACTGCAAGACTGTCGCAGCTGGATCACGAACTGCTCTCGATTCAAGGCCCACCTCAATTGGCGGAATTGTTACAACCCCAGTTGCCTAACTAGGAAGGTAGCGCCTCGGAGCAGAAAGGGTCCCGCAGTTGGAATCTGTGACGTGCCAGACACCAGAATCAGCTGGTCTCAAGTTTTATCAAAGCGCTCAGCTTACGCCGAATAAAAAAAAAGCTTACAGAAATGGTTCATACCAGCGTTTGACATGTTTGTATGTTTGTGGCTTGTAGAGGATCTGCATCGGGAGCCCCTGAAGCCAGAATGTCGCCCAGCTACTATTGGTCCAGCTGAAGGAGCAAGGCACCGGAAACTAGATGGGCTGGTTTTTCTCTTGTATATTCAAGCTGACCCATCATGTTGTATCTATAGCGCTTACGGCGGCGGTAATTAACTGTGCCATGGCTAGTTTTGTCGCTCAATCCGCGCGTTTTGTTTCGCATTCTGATGCCTTCTTCAAACAGCTGACTGCCAGTGCTATATCAGTGCGCTATCCGGATTAGAGGATAGGTACGCCTAACAATTTGCCATTTTCCGAAATCAGAAATACAGAAAGAATTCTCTAACAGCTGCTGTTCAACAGTGTTATATGGCTAATCAGCATCTTTGAAGCTGCGATCTCAAACACTTCCTTTGCCAGATGTTACATGTAGGTATTGCCTATGTAAGCTTTGCCGTTCTGTCTCCATGAATAGTCCCGATTTCCACTGTGACACAAACTTTGGGTTGTACTGAGTGCTGAATAAAAGGAGGGCTATCATGCCATTAGGAGAAAATATTTGACTGAGATTGACGGGTTAAATGCGCTCATCTACACGATCAAAGAAAACATATTTTCGGTGAAACAAATTGCTTGAATGTTGAATTAAAACTTGGACCTATTCTATATGTAGCAAGTTTAAGCTTAATAATAATCAAAATCTTGGTGACCATATAAATTCACCTGAATAACAATTACTTCCTTCGCTGCTCCTAGCAAGGGTTTTATAATCTTTGTTTAATACTCACTCATGTCATAACATAAAATTAGTCGACATGGCGTGCTGTATGAAAAATAGGTGCTGTTAAAAAGCAATAGTTTGTGCCTGCGTAATCTACCACCCTACTGCGACCATGGGAGTCGTCTTGATTTATTGCAGCCCCTGATGATCGGAAAGAAAGCAATGCTACCACATTGTAGGAATTGCCACGGCTTTAATTGGATGTGAAGATGCAGCATGGCGCCGGTGCCAAGGGTATTTATGGTTGAACACTTATTCAATAAACACTCATCCTTCGGATCATTTTCTAGGCACTTTCTGTACCCTCTTTTACGCATTCAATTACACAAACAGCAAGTAACGGCAGAGGAATCGGCACTACTGTTTTCAGGCTAATTATTTGCTTTATATATCAGGTGATCTTCCGACGTAGCTAGTATGTATTTGTATTCATCTTGACAAGCTTTGACGTATACTTGTTTACAATCGGCTCATGGAATGAAGTGGGGATCATACACGGCATCTGACTTGACAAAAGAAAAATATTCCGTAGGATAATAGATCCCTGTGGAGGTAGCATTCTGAGTGCCAAAGGCGTAATTTCATTTAGCCAAATAACCCGATCGGACTTCTCCCCGCATTGATCGGATTGTTGTCGATCTTCCCCTCGTTGCGCTGGAGGACAGCATCAGTTGCGACGCAATATATGTAATCAGAGTTTCCGTAGAGAATATTTATAAAAGAACAGCGTATACGCTTATACGTGATCGTTAATATTGGTCTAAAATAAATGTAGCAGCTGTTTCAAGATGCTATTGAAGCATTGGAAAGCCGCCGCAGTTTTGGCCATCTCGGTCGCCTCCCAGGCAAACGCTAGATTTGAGCGGCTAGGTGACAGGAGCAACGATGGAACGTCCAATAAAGCTCCCAACAAAGATCAATTTATTGACTCTTTGATCTCAAAGATGTCTGTAAGCGACTTGGGTAATATTATGCCGATACGGAAAACAAAGCATAATGCACCTACAATGGCTAATTCTACATAGTCTTGCAGCTGCATCTCATGTTCGCTGATGATATTGTTGGAAAAGATTCACATAATGAACTCTACGGTAATCATGAAACAGATCTCCATGTAAGAAGATAGCTGACATATGACAGACCAAACGATGCACCTCAGCCCAAAATCTCCCATTGGTGTAATGCATGACTGGTTAGTATACTTTGGCGGCAATGCTGTTACCATGTCTTACATGCGGGCAGGTATCCTATGAACAAATCTTATTACAACGCGGTTCAAAAGCTTCAATTGGAGAAATCGCACATCCAAATCCCTATGATGCTGGTCGAAGAGTGCCTCCACGGTGTCGGATCATTTAAGCAATCTCTATTTCCCCAAAATATCGCAATGGCCGCTTCATTCGATACTGATATTGTATATCGCGTTGGACGAGCAATAGGAACAGAAGCGCGATCTATCGGAATACACGGCTGCTTTTCGCCAGTTCTTGATCTTGCCCAAGAGCCTCGGTGGGGAAGAGTTCAAGGTGTGTAACTAAGCTGTCTACGACTGGACTGTGTTATTGACATACTGTAGAAACTTTTGGCGAAGATAAAGTTCTCACATCGCATATTGGGGTTGCATACTCTTCTGGCCTGTCCAAGAATAAGTCGTGGTCTGAACCTGATGCTGTATTCCCCATCATGAAGGCAAGTTTTTGATCTATTGCAACTGTGTGTAACGCTAACAAGTCAGCACTTTGCCGCACATGGTGCCGCCCAAGCGGGCCACAACACTGCTCCATTCACAGGACTTGGAACTCGGCAGATTATGCAAGATCTTTTGATCCCGTTCAAGGCCAACTATCAACTTGGAGGAGCTAAGGGAGTAATGATTGCGTACAACGAATATGACGGCATTCCTGCTGCCGTCCATCCGATGCTGTACCAAGCTCTTAAAGATTGGGATTTTGATGGGTTCACTTTGGCAGACGATACTTGCATGAGAAACCTTCTCACACAGCACAAAGTGGCAAGCTCCCAAGCAGACGCTATGCAGCAATGGTTTAATGCTGGTGGGATGATTGACTTTTATGACTGGGATTTGGATTCCTATTTAACTGTGAGTGACTGGAGAAAATATGTGTTGGCAATTTTTCTAATATAGACAGACCACACAAGATCTCGTGGCAAATGGATCTGTCCCACTCAAGACTCTTCAATCGCATGTTCGGCAGATTTTGGGTGTCAAGTGGGATCTCGGCCTTTTCAACAATGCTTACATTCCTGACGATATTGATCCGCTTGCTATTGTTGCCAGTCATCAAGACATTGCATTGGAAGCTGCACATAAGAGCATAATATTGCTGAAGAATGACAATAACACACTTCCGCTGGATCCATCAAAAACCAAGGTCGCCCTGATTGGCCCATTTGCCGATACAATCAACTTGGGAGACTACTCTGGAGCTCTTGGGCAGTACCCTGCTAAATATGCGCACACTCTTCGGCAAGGCATGCTAAGCCATTTGAAGAACAGCAGCTCAGGTGGACAACTGAAATCTAGCTGGGGTACCAATAGTTGGGAATACAATAACCAATATGTAGTCCCAGGGTATCTTCTTTCGGCACCCAATGAGACGACTGGGGGCGGTTTGAAGGCAACGTACTACGCCGAGACTAACTTTACATCCCCCAAGGCAACGAGATTAGAGGTTCCCGCCCAAGATTGGGGATTATATCCTCCACAGGGCCTTTCTTCAAATAACTTTAGCGCCGTCTGGGAAGGCCAGTTTGAATCCCCGACAGATGTGGACGTCAATGGATGGATTGGTGTTGCGATTGGGCCGAACAGCACATCGAAGCTCTACGTTGATGGCAAGCTGATTGCATCCAAGGGCTACGGACCCAACGGCAATGTGCTGGGAACTATTGAAGGCTATGGGTGGACACAGCAAAATAATTCTATACCACCTCAGGATGGCGTGGAGTTTACATTCAAAAGAAAAACCACCTACGACGTTCGCATAGAATTCCAGTCGTGGAATAACTTTAAAAAGACTGCCAATGTCAATTCTGTCAACTCACAGCTTATTTTCTGGTGGAATCTGGTGTCGCCAAACGGTGGTGCACTCGACCAAGCTGTGTCAATTGCACAAGATAGCGATATTATTGTTCTCGCCGTGGGAGCTGCTTGGAATAGCGATGGCGAAGGAGGCGATCGTGGAACTTTGGGTCTCGCGCCAAGCCAAGAGGCACTGGCTAAGAAGATTTATGCCCTTGGTAAGCCAGTAGTGCTGGTTCTGGAGGGTGGAAGACCTTTTGCCATACCAGACCATTATGAACAGTCTGCTGCAGTTCTGGACACTCACTTTGGAGGGCAAGCTGGAGGGCAAGCCATTGCAGATGTAATCTTTGGCGCGTTTAATCCAGGTGGACGCGTTCCAATCACGATACCGTATTCGGTGGGCCAGCTCCCGGCTTATTATAATTATAAGCCATCAGCTCGGGCTGCGCAGTATTTGGATATTCCGTCTGAACCATCTTATCCATTTGGATACGGCTTGTCGTATACTACCTTTTCGACCACTTCTCCGACTGCATCAATCAGGAGCACCAGCTCGAAGAGATCTAGTATCGATACACGGGCTAATGGCCAGACCTTTGGTAGTGGTGATTGGATCGACTTCTCGGTTACTGTCCAGAATACTGGTGCTGTTTCCGGTAGCTATGTTGTCCAGATCTACTTATTAGGTCGTGTATCCACTATAACACAGCCTGTAAGACAACTCGTCGCTTTCCAACGAGTGTATTTGGATGCTGGTGAGAAACAGACTGTGTCGCTGGAATTGGAAGTGGATCGATATTTGAAGATTCTCGATCGGACAAATAAATGGGAGTTAGAGAAGGGTGCTTACACTTTTGCTCTCTCGGAGAATGGAGGTAGCAATACCGACACTAGCAAGAGTGTCACGCTACAATGTGTTGGTTGAAGTTATACATTAGTTGCGTAGTCTAGGGTCCATGTGGTATGGAATAGATTGTTTAGACGTATACGTATACGAATAAGAGGAAGATGCTTCTTTCGGTTGTACGTTTATCCCGCGTTTGCATTTCTTTTCCGTACTGGCTATGTCGCTTATGTTGTGTTTGACATCATTCTCTAGCTATAGTTTGCTGAATCTAGCTATATCTATTCGCGGCTACGGGATTAAGCTTCTCTCAGCCTCTGCGTATCATACTTTGAAGCTAATATCACCTTATATTAATGTTTTGCAACATTTGCTGTCCTTTTGAAGAGGCACCCATTATAGCGTCCTTGGATATTGGAATTTAGATTATGATTGAGCAGGATGCTGTACATTAGTTATTTACCATTTATCCCAACAGTTGTTAACCCAGAGACGGAGCTGAAATGCCCATGCCAGGGCTACATTTGCGGGGCGATATGGCCTGCTAGCGTATGACAGACGATTACATACGCAGGAATGGGAATAAAGGTGCAGCGGTATTTACTGCTCTAAACAGGCATATGAGCTGACAAGCTGTAAGGATTCGCTGAAATCGATCACTTGGGACATAAAAGCTGTTCAGGCCCCCATGGCAACCCCGCTGTCTGCCCAACAAGCCGGCGCATCTCTTGCTCCGACTCAACGGGCAGAACGGGCTTGGCCGGAAGTTTTTCGCGAGGGTTAAACCAGAGTGACCCCCTTTCCCAGCCAGATATGGCCTAGCAAGTGCTTAATATAGCATCAACAACGTGCACCAGCCTTTGATCCATTTGGTCGGGTTGAAGCTGCCCCACTCGCCGTCACCTCCATGGACATTTCGCGGAGTTGCTAGCTGCAAAATGCAGTCCACTCGCCGCGTGGTTGGATGAGGCCAAAGATGTGCCAGGGGCATTAGTAAACAGATCGGGAAGAGAGTCTTTCCTTGGAAACATCGAGTTATTCCGTGTCAGATCCTGCTAACGCGGCCATGGACGGCGGCCTCTCCTATAGTTTGCTTATTTGGAATTCCAAGCTATCGGAGTCAAGAGATAGAGTCTAGTACTTAAGATGTAAACAGCTCCTTAGCATTGACCTTTTTACATTCGACTAGAATTATAACATTCAGATTCATATTCAGCAAGTACATTTTTCTTTGTTGCACTTACAGCCAATATGCGTGCTACAACTCTCGCTGCCGCCGCGGTTCTCGCACTTGCTTCGCATGCAAGTGCGAAGACAATCAAAATCGATGTTGGAGCAAATGGACTTGCTTTCACGCCTGACAGTGTCACGGCAAAAGTAAACGATATCATCGAGTTCCACTTCCACCCTATCAACCACAGCGTTGTAATGGGCGACTTTTCGAACCCATGCCAGCCGGCCAAGACTGGCGGATTCTTTTCTGGTTTTCAGCCCGTTTCCAGTGGAGAAGCTGTATGTTAAATCTTGTATGGTACATGTAAACAGCGTATCTAACAGTTACACCAGGACCAAGTTTTCCAAGTTACTATCAACTCGACCGACCCTATCTTCTTCTACTGCTCGCAGAATACTTTTTCGCACTGCATCAGTGGGATGAGTGGATCGATAAATTCTAATTCCTCTCAAACCCTGGAAGCGTATCAAAAGGCTGCAAAGAATGCAAAAAGCGCGTCGAACCCTGAGGCCGCTTTTGGAGGTCGATTTGCAACTTCAGGCTCGGCAACTACATCATCTGGTGCCCCTGCCTCCACAACGTCTGGTGCCCCTGCTACCACAAGTTCATGCGTCGTTAGCAGCAAAAGCGGTGGTAGTGGTTACAAGCGATCAGACACCTGCTCTGGAGCTGGCTCTCTCACGGCATCCGTTGGCATCGTTGGTGCCCTTACATTTGGCATGACAATTTTGCTGTCCTAATTCATTTCCATCACGATTAGAAGTTTCTTTGTGAAATTGGGACGCGTCCATGGACGAGGATATTACTATTCGATATGTAAATAATCTTAAACTTAATGAATAATTGATACATTTACACGCAGTATCTGCAGAAATGCCTTTCAAGACACATTGCCTTATATGGAAATCTGTGCAGTAGGCAATCCATGACACGTCACATATATTCATCTCTCTTTGGTTCTGCTAGCTTATTACGGCATCTAGATCATACCAGGTATATGATAAACGCTAAGCTATTTTTAAATGCTATATGCATTATTGTGAACCGCAGGCAAAGAATTGGAAGCTCTTGAAGACATCTCCTCCAAGACCAAAGCAGTTCCCGCCATCCGCATCATCAACCACATAGTGATCTCCAGTGCAATCGAAATTGTTGCGGAAGAAAGTTGCACTGCAGCCCCCAGCAATGGTGCCCGTTTGAAGAGATAATATGTTGGAGTTGAATGAGTAACATTCACCTTCGGTGAAGGTGTCCCAGGTGAATGTAGACGCAGTGGTTCCACTTCCGGTGCTGGGGCTGCTGAGATCGCAGAATCAACCCAAGGGGTACGCCGTCAAAGGAGCACTACATGGATAGTAAGCGGTCCAGTCCAACTCGTGGTAGAAATTCATAATGCACTTACATAGCAGACACAGTGGCAGCTGTGACGAGCACATTGAGTAACACAGCGGTGTTTAGCATTTTGAATAGAGTGATTGGCTGGATGTAGAGATTGTTATTAAGATGGCTGTGAATGAGCTTGAAGTTCAACGGTCAACTACGTGACTATATATACTTTAAGGATTTGCGCGTGTTTGTGAATATTAGATATAAATAGAGCGACGTCATAATTCTCAGATGGTTTCAATTCAATATTCTGAGCCCATTGGTGGAAGATGAATTCAAGTAGAACCATTGTCGGATGGTTTTCCTGTAGAGTAAAACGCATGGTAGCATTCGGTTAAGGGTTAAGGCCGCTGCTTCTGGATAAGTGCCGGGGGGCGCATTAAGCATGGATCTTAGGCAGGGGTACGGAGTATAGGAGATATAAGAAGATTGATATAAAACAATTTGTGATCTGCTGTAGGGCAAAAACTTGTATAAATAAATATATTAACAAATATTTGGCAGAGCGATCAATTGACCTCTTGAATGTAGCTAGCACCTTCTTGTGGCTTTACAGCAGCTTTCTTTCATTGCCTTTCGTATCCAGCGACAAATTTCTTGGCAAATCCTTTATATATTGCATTATTAACGAAGTAGTTGGTTCGAATTCGGCTAAAACATCTTGCTTTAGCCAAGACCTCTACACTTTCCTATTATATATATTATCATTCGGTCGGTGTAACGAGCTGCCGATTGCACATCATTGTATATAAAGCGGGTAAAAGCGTCTCATAAGTTTTACGTGTGTACACTGATAATCTCATCCTAATATGGATTTTATTATAAAGTGATTACTATTCATACAGAGACTTTCATGTTATCGCTAATAATGACCTTCTGTATAAAGTCTAGCTGCTCAAAGTTTGTTGGGCTGGTTTACATTCCTAAGGCTGCTCGCTTGGTTAAATTATGGGTCATTGGAAAATGGATATTGACTATTAATAGTTTTATAGTTAACTAATTTCCTTGTTTGGACAATGAGTTTATCAGATTTGTTTTCGGTGTTCTAAGTGCGAGCAGGATTCTTCGCTGGAGCCTAGTTCACAAATCATGGTGCTATTCGTAGAACTGTACCTAATGAAACTGCATACGCAATACGTAGTGCATGTCTAATGTTTGTACTACCTTTAAATTTGTAATCTATACGTATCTAATCTTACTGCTATGTGTTCTCGATGAAGGAAAGAATCAGCTCTCCAATCTCCTCTGGTGCGTCTTCTAGCAAAAAGTGGCTGGCATTCTCTAGATAATGAATGGGAGCATTGGGAAATGCAGCTTTGAAGACAGGGATAAAATATTTTGCTAGCAGAACCTTATCCTTCATGCCGTAGATCATCATAGCGGGTTTGGACTTTACAGCTGCTATCGCTTCCGCGGTTCCCTTCTCTAGCTTGAAACTTCCTGTAACAATGCTCTTCGGAAAAGCAATGACACCGTAGCATTCCTCTGGTGTTGCAAAAGGCAGCGAATAGGCGCGAAAGAATGCTTCGGAAGTTTCCTTTCGCTCAAAACCTTGGAGCAGCTTCATGAGACCAACAATTGCAACACCTGCATTACGCAGCGTGGCTTCGAAAGTCCCATCAATCCGCCCAGCCAAACCAAGCCGATTCCGTCCCATTTTTCCTGAAGCATTCATCTTCTGCAGATTCTCCCATCGATAGCATCGTATTCATGACGACGATACGGCGAATCAACTGCGGCTGTCTAAGCGCTAAAGCTCCTCCAATCTGGCCACCCCAGTCGTGTATAACGAGAGTAATATCGTGCAGATTGAGTTCTTTAACAAGAATCTCCAAATTATTTGTGTGTCTTTTTGCCGTATATTCGACGTTCGGAGTCTCGCTTTTGCCAAAGCCCATATAATCTGGTACAATGACTCTGTGATCTTTGGCTAAAATTGGGATAACTTCTCGGTACAAATAAGAGTGAGTAGGTTCTCCGTGCAAGCATAAAACTGTTGGTCCCTGTCCTTCATCGACATGATGCATGCGAAAGCCCGCCGCTGTTGAGAAGTGTGGCTTGAATGGAAAAGTTCCATCAAAAGTCTCGTCGTCGTTAATTATGGTAATAAGTAATGGTTATTAATGTATATTATATATAAGACCTCTTTGTTAACGGCACTGAATGGTGGTGATTGAGAGGAATGAAACTCCAGCGACTATATATAGCGAGTCTTCGCCCCCCCTTTAGTTTATCTCTCTATCATGATTCATAGATACTATGCATCACGTTTTCGTGCATCTCTTCTTCGATATCTCATTTCGGAACCTTTGTTCAAAGCGATGATCTAATCTCCATAAAATATGGAGCCTGCTGGTCCACAAACGGTGACCTTTATAGGCTTCTTTTGGGTCGGCTTTGGTACTCGGTAATTGACTTGAATAGGCACTGTGCCATGGTTAAGTAGTTAAGACGTGCATACAAAGGTAGCCATCAAATTTACGGACGTTAAACCGAAAGACATATACAATTTTGAGACGAGACTAAGTGGAGTGGAATTGGTATTAGCCTCCCGCCAAATCAGGAAGGTTTCTGCGACTCGATTGCACGCTTGTCGCAAGTCAGAATGCTATCCTAACCAATTAACCTGGGCCTTCCCTCTTGTTTATCCGAAAATCTATAGATTCAATATTGGAGAAACAGGCCTTAGTTTCTTGACTATCGGCATAGCATGCGTATTTGGTCTTGTCATATTTTTTGCCTACCAATTTGGTATTTGCTTCCCGATATTCGCAAAAATGGCTTACGAGCTCCTGAACATCGCCTAGTGCCCGCAATTTTTGCTGTCGTTACGCTTTCAGCAGGATATTTCATGTTTGGATGGACCGTTCGCAAAGATATACATAAGATAGTCAATCTCACCGCCGTTACGATTTTGATTACCTCCAATTTTATCATCTTCCAGAGAGCCTTTGCATATTTGCCTCTATCGTACCCCAGATATGCTGCTTCGTTGTTCGCAGCAAACGACTTATGCCGGTCTCTGTTCGCCGTATCATGCATTTTATTTGCAAGGTCAATGTTTATAAATCTTGGAATTGATGGAGGAGTCTCACTACTGGCGGGATTATCATGTCTGGGTATTATTGGCATGTTCTGTTTGTGGAAATATGGGGCGTGGTTACGGTCAAAGAGCACGTTTGCACAAAGCTGAACGAGAAAGTATAGATACTGAAAAGAGGCCAATTATACAAGAATTACTCTTGGGCATAATAAATACAAGATGACGCGCTCTTAATATTAGACTAGATCGATGGATAAAAGGAAAACGAGCCAAACATAATTCCTGTAGGAAATAGGAGCAGGTTTCCAAGTTTCGCGGACCCTTGCCGATATTGATATCATTCGTCCGCTCTGCCAACCACCATCGGCTGTTCCCTTAGTCTCTGATGGCTTAGTATTCTCGACCTGGTCGGTTGCCACAAAACTTCATGCCGCTAAAGCTTGGACATCAACGCTTATAGAACCTAGTGCAAGTAAGAAAGAGTGGGGATATGACACCACACGTGATGGACATCGTTATAAGAAGTGCTGCCCCATTCAGCGTGAAAGCCTCAAGTCGCTTATATACTCATCTACCACAACATGGGTCGAGAGATCAGCAGCAAAAGCTGCCATACCTGCAGAAAACGTCGAGTCAAATGTGACACCAAGAAGCCCGTATGTACTCAGTGCGAAAAATCCAGGTATGAATGCCTCGGGTATGACCCTCTTCTTCGTATCGAAAACCACGGAGTTGGCTTGGGAACACAATCGGGCCGCCAGGGATTGGTCAAAATAAGCAAATCCAATTCTTATCCAGTCAACGCACCAGCTAAGATTCATGCTACTATTTCACCTTATGGCCGTGCCAAATGTGGCAAACAGAAAGGCCGGGGCCATCAAGCAGTTGACAACTCTGCTAATTTAACGACAGATTCAACAACAATTACGCAGATAGAAAACTCAGGGCTGGCATTATCACATTTCTTAACAAGCTGGCCTGTTCAACTCAGTCTAGAGCCATTCACTGACAACGTTACCTTCTCTTACTTTTTTGACGCCTACAGCTGGATTAACATACACAGCATTCTCCTTCAAGATACACCGATGCGTCAGCATCTTACCCAGCAAAGCGATGAACTTTGCTATAATAGTCTTCGAGCTTTAGCATACGGAATATTTGGGCGAGACTATAAAGTGGAAGGTTTAAAAAGAACTGCTAGGCGCATTTATAGCCAAACCCTTCAACAGCTGCAGCCGAAGCTTACTACAGCATCGAAATCGGAATTAGCTTCTCTTATTAAACCCATATCCATCATGGGATCTTATGCCGTAAGTTTTCCGCTACCCCAAGATAATACCTGTTCCATTGTAATGAATTCATGTAATTGCTGACTATCGTAATACCTAGATTGCTGTTGATTGTGATCTTCGCTTCATACATCATCGAGGATTGACTTCTATAATTACTCATTGTGGTCCTGAATATTTTCAAGATTCGAAAATGATTCCAGTTTTTGAATCCTGTAGGTTTACAATAGTTAGTATATGCGATAACGAAACCCGTGATGTGTATGTGTTGCTGCATACTAATTAATCGTAGCTTGCAAATGCGCTCGTACAAAGAAAAGAAACCTTTTTCAACCGCCTAGAATGGAGGACTTTACCATGGTCGCTGCATCCAGAAATGAAGACAAATACAAGCAAACTGGTTGATATACTATCTGCTCTTCCGGGCGTCATTAAGAAAACAGACGATATTCTCAACGAACGTTCTCAAATCGCCGCAGGCTCGGATGTAATTCGCGAAGAAACCTCTAGCTCAGTACCTGATCTACAACAGCAACTAGAGTCTATTTACCTGGACTTAGTCGCGTGGCGATATCACTGGTTCGTAGATAACGATTCCACCGCACAAGACATAGTTGATTGGGCGTTATTTCGAGTCGGCGATGAATCATATCGACCAGAAATTCACAACGTTCAAGGACCCGATGTTTACGGCTTGAACTTGGGCACAGCTGCTAGCCTAGATATTCCTTTTGAATCGGGCGACGGCACTCACAAAGAACCTGAAGCAAATGCCAATACTTTTTCTTTAATGCAGGAAGCTGCGCTGTATTTGACGGGCCTCATTTGGGTAGGGAGGCTTCGAAAGAACCTTGCCGGTGCTGCTCGTGCTGCAGACGCAATTGACTTTTATAACGCATCATTTTTCTCAACATGTCGCTGTTATTACGACATCCCTGGACGATCCAGGATTTGCCAGATTTTTCCAGAGCCCAGCGAGAATATGGAAACAGCGGCATCTTGGAACATTAACACTGCTAAAATATCCGAGTCGCCGATTAAATCGTCAGATTGCGACAGCAACGAGGCTTTTACCTATAGTTATGATTCAAATTCTTTGACAAGCAGAAGTGGAACGATGCTTCTTCCAGGAGACGGTCGCTTCGCTGCGCAATTGCGAATATTGAATTGGCTTGTGAAACGCCTGCCGGAGACACGGCCCTATATCCTGGGCACACTTGCCGCCATGGGATTGAGCCACTGCGTTCATGATGTTCGTCCATCAGAAGGGAATGAGTATATTGCGGAAACTATTCGTGAAACTATGAAGAAGTCGACATATGGAGAGGCAGCAAATGTCCTGCTAAAGAGCTACCGATAATTGGTTCGCGCTGCTGCCTTTATGAGAACAGCCTAAAGCTGGGTTGGGTATTGAAGGGTAATATATATCAGCTGGCGACGGGATCGTTTCTTTTTTTTCTCACCACATTACCGAGAGCAATTGCATCAAATTAATTTGTCACATAGATGAGTTCACTGTGGGAGAAGCGCAGCCGGCAGATAGTCAATTCATAAAAAAGAAATGCGCACAGACGAGACTTCTTCTTCTTCTTCTTCTCCTCCTCCTCCTCCTTCACCACCACCACCCATCCCCTTCGCCCTCCTCAGACCCCCTCCTCCTCTATGTCCTGTTGCTGAGCTTGCTGCTGCTCCTGTGGCGGGAAGCCGTCTTCCTCCAAGGGCAAGCTGAGTGCTGCTGGAGCGTCTCCTGTCGATATTTGGCACTATTAAGCGGCCCCCTCGCGTTTTGCTCCGACTGTGCTTCGTAAGTTCATCGGTCAAAGTTTGGTCGCGTTTATTGTTTGATTCGATGATGCTGAGATTTGTGCGATTCGAAGACTGGAGAGTCGGTTCGAAGACTGAAGAGTCTCAATCTTGTCGTTGAGGGCCTTGACTTCAGCATCGTGACCAGAGTACTTGGCTCTCAAGCTCTGAAGGTCGTTCTCCAAAGACTGTCGTTTAGTTTCTAAAGTGCACATATGGGTTAGGCCGAGAACAAAAACGCGGCATCAGGACTACGCAAGACGAGAAAACACGTACCCTCTTCTTTGAGACGCCAAGGAATGAAGAAGAGAAGAAAAGAGAAAAAAAGGAAATTGGGAAGGGAGATTAATCTGTGTAGTAGCAGCCGAATTTGGATCTCATCGATGGCTCTCGGCGCCAGCACTCGACGAGGGGATCAGAATTGAAGAAAGGGAGAAAAAGAAATGAAGAGAAGAGAAGAGAGAGAAAAGGGAAAGGGAAAAGGATAAGGAAATGACTGCGGACTGTTGAGCAGTAGCAGTATGAGTCAGTTGAGCTCCTTATCTATAACTCCTTCTGCGTTGCTGAACAGGTCTCCAGCAAAGCAAAATATATTTCTCGTTTGATATATCCTCCATTGAGCATCGTTTTCCTGCCTTGCTGTGCAGCTTCCAAACGTCCTTTTCCCTTCTCCTCTTGTGCGATTTCTGATCGCCTCATATATTGCTGGCACCCAACACTACTTGGACAATCCCAGCCTGTGAACAAAATAAAAAAAAAAATTGGATGTGAACAACTCACGTATATGGCACGACGTTATTATTTCCCCCATGTAAAGTGCAAGATTCTCAAGCCTGCTACTTACGATCAGGCTACCATAGGCACGTTTATCATTTACATAGATTGTTAGCATTCAAGTTGCAATAGTACATTTTCACAGAAGCGAGTTCACCGTGAGAGACACAAGTGCAGCCAGCAGATCGTCAATTCATAAAACAAAAAAAAAAAGAATTACCCCCCCTCCACACTACTGGTTTCCTCCCTCTCCACCGCAGCCGGCACCCAGCCCAGCCCACACCTCCTCCCCCTCCTCCACCTCCATCTTCATCTCCTCCTGCTGCTGCTGCTGCTGCTGCTGCTGATGCTGCTGTTGGACCAGGCCCAACCGCCTCTCGAACTCTTGATTGAGGCGCTGCTGCGCCTCCCGGAACTCCTGCTCCAACGCAGCAATGAGCTGCTGCTCTTCCTCCTCCTCCTCCCCCTGTGGCGGGAGGTCCTCCTCCAAGGGTAGGCCCGGAAAGTGTGCGAAGAGAACTTCGCACTCTTTCCGCGAGAGGCGGCCGTCTCTACCCAGACCTACATGGCCCGGGAGCCGGTAGACGCCGCCGCGGACCTTCCTCGTGAGAGGAACGGTCTCACCAGCTTGACCTTCCAACTGGTCTGAAGCTGGGATGGCATTGCTGCCATCACGGCGGATACCCATGGAGGAAAAACCTCCACGACCACTACCACCACGAGAAGCGGGACCACCGCCACGACCTCCTCGGCCACCTCCACGGCCACCACCACGGCCACCACCACGGCCCCCTCTCCACTCTAGACGGTGTCAGTAAAGACCAATATATAATGAGCAAAGGAACTGAGACTTACTGGTCACCCCCCGACCACTCCCTCCACCACCACACCCACCAATCCGGCCTATTGTAGTCGTTAGCTTTGAGACGAGAATTATCCTGGATGGGAGAATGTACCATTGCCGCCGCCGCGGCCACCTCCGCCGCCACCCCCACCAGCACCGCTCCCGGGCACACCGCCCCCACCACCGCGACCACCACCCTTCCCAAGCATCTGCTCCGTCACCCGCAATAAGCGGGCGACATCATTATTACCAGACATCTACCTTGATAGTTAGCTAATGTGATGTTACCAAGGTAGGTAGGAAGTAGAACTTACTGCGAGAAGACCAATTCAATGAAATGGTTGAAGATGGGGCAGAAGATGCGTAGAACTGATTCGATAAACGATTGCCGTAAGCAGGAGATTGCGATGGGTGCCCTATAGGCCACTCGTTGATTCTGGACTGCGGGGGAAATGTGCTTCTCGCGACGAGAGTGACAAGAGTGACGACGTTGGCTAGGTAATTGAGTGCTCCTATTAGGATGCTGACGACGAGGTTGATTGTCGAACAGAACAAAGTCCTGCTGGGGATTCTCGACGGGGTTCAGGGAGAGGTGCTCGGATTGTAAAAGGAACTACTCTGCAGTTAGATGACCATTCAAAGAACAATGGACGGGAGGACTCTTACAAAACACGAGGTGGCCTTGGGCCCAATATTGGTGAAGGACTTCTATCGAAGATTAACGTTAGATGGCGCAGACAGGGCGACCAAGGAAATACTAACGGATCAAGACAACAGAAAAATGTTGTTATTAATGATTGAAAATCTATATATAGTCATTAGAAATGCTCCTCAAAAAAAAAAAAAAATCCGGCAAAGGGCACTTGCGTGATCGGGAGCGTCAATAACGGTGAAGCTGAAGAAGGAAGAAAGAGAAATCAAAATACTAACTGGAAAATTTTCTCAATATCTGCAGAGCCTGACACGCCCAGCTGGCACGCGACGCGTTTTTTTTTTTTTCCTTCACCATGTCCTCACTTTGAAGCCACCAGCTGGTGGCAGCCTGACATGTGCGAGGCGTGTCTGGTTGCCAGCTGTTTATTCAGGGGTTTGGAGTCCTCCATGGAAGAGAGCTGGCACCATAAACTATAGAAATTATTATTCAACACTCTAGTTTTATTATCCAGCACTCTATTATAATTAAATAACCAGTCAGTCCACTTACACACACACACACATATACACACATATAT